>JAZGLO010000284.1:1932500-2039880 GCA_036873155.1 Biomphalaria sudanica
GATGGCGGTGTGCAGGGTTCGAGTCTAGTACGATTCGGAACGCATACCACACGACCAAACAGACATCTCATTTATTAGACATGAATCCGCAACATCCCCAGCTGACCAACGGTTTAACAGACATCTCATATATTAGACATGAATCCGCAACATCCCCAGCGGACCAACGGTTTAACAGACATCTCATATATTAGACATGAATCCGCAACATCCCCAGCTGACCAACGGTTTAACAGACACAAGGTTAAGTGATGGTAAAGGTGAATCTCTTCATGTATTGTGACATGAATTAGAAACATTGTCTTTTGATAGGGGCTCTGAAAAGGATCGAACTAGAGAGAAAGAATGAAATTGGGAGAAAGAAAGAACACTTACTAGAGAAGTAAGAGAGAGTGAATGAAAGAAAAAAAAGTGATTGAAAGAGAAGTAAAGAAGAAGAAAAGAATCAAGAGAAAAAAGCAGGAGAGAAAGAGAGATAAAATAAGAGAGAAACGGAGAGATAAAGCACACGGGGGGAGGGGGGAGTGTTTATCTTGTAACTCTTGGCAAATTGTACACTTTGAGATTCGGTTGCAGACAAGTTTCAAGCCTAAACATTGTCTCTAGATGAAAACAATGTCATGCGTGCAATGGTAAGGGGGTAGCCAGTGCTTGAAGTACGAAGCCTAAACATTGTCTCTAGATGAAAACAATGTCATGCGTGCAATGGTAAGGGGGTAGCCAGTGCTTGAAGTACGAAGCCTAAACATTGTCTCTAGATGAAAACAATGTCATGCGTGCAATGGTAAGGGGGGGGGGGGTAGCCAGTGCTTGAACAAAAAAAGGTTTGAACCTGCTCACCTGTCCATGTGAATGTCGATGGGTACCTAACGTGAAACACGACTGCGTGAAGTCTCACTCAGATCAGAATAATAATCACCTCTGGATTCGCTCCCCCTGTAAAGGGGTCCACGTGCTCTTCGCCATTGTTCACTTGTAGGGCAAGTGGACATATCAATAGATCGATACGTGAACTTATCAATTCCAGCGCCTTGTAAACGTATCAATTATGGATGTGAGGTACACGAGTTATTGCTCACGTGACTACATCTTGCCCGAGAATGCTCGGGAGAAAAAAAGTCTTAGTCTTCACGAAGGAGGGGAAACATTTGATCTCTGCCTCATTTGCCTCAGAAACAACGTGTCCACACGAAATACGACTTTAGAATGAGTCATCTTCAAGTCCAGCAAATCGCATACAGAACTGAACGGTGTTCTGCGTTTTCTATATTATATAAGTATATAGAAAACATGCAAAAAAAACTTTACCACTTTCACATGATCTGTCTCAGAAAAACACTGAACCATTTCCACAGGATCTGTCTCATAGAAATACTGAACCACTTTCACATGATCTGTCTCAGAGAAATACTGAACCACTTCCACATGATCTGTCTCATAGAAATACTGAACCACTTCCACATGATCTGTCTCAGAGAAATACTGAACCACTTCCACATGATCTGTCTCATAGAAATACTGAACCACTTCCACATGATCTGTCTCATAGAAATACTAAACCACTTCCACATGATCTGTCTCAGTGAAACACTCAACCACTTCCACATGATCCGTCTCGTAGAAATACTGAACCACTTCTCAGGGTGGACAAAGAAAACGCTTCAGTGACACCCTTAAAGCTCCTCTGAAAGACTTCAGCATTGACCCAGCCACCTGGCGCACAAATTGTTGAGGACAAGAGAACAGCTCTGGCAGAAGAAAAACTTCAGAGAAAAAAAAACAAGGCCAATGACACTAGCTCCATTTGGAATAACCTGCCCAGTGTGCAGCCGAACATTCCGGGCTAATAAATGTCTCACCAGCTACACAAGGAGGCACAAAACCCCAGTACAAAGCCCTCAGTCCCCTGGATGACAAAAGTGACCATCATCGAACCTCGATACAGCCGAACATTCCGAGCTCACATTGGTCTCACGAACCACACGTTTTTTTGTTTTGTTTTGTGGGATCGGTGTCTTATGTTTTCATGACACAGAGCGTGTTTTTGATGTTTAAAATCTCTATAGAGTTTAAAGTTTTCCTCAAACCAAGTGTGGCTTTGTTTGTCCCCAATGATCTTATCAGTAGCATGTAGAATTTGATAACGTTTCAATTTTAATTTTCAGATGACCAACCTGGGGGGGGGGGGGGGATATTAAAACCTAAAATACTGCTACTATTAGCAGGACAAATCATTGACAAGCCTTTTTTTTATTTTCCAAACACTGAAGTATCATCAATAGTGTATGTTAAAATTATTATGAAATCAGATTGTAATATATATATATAGCATGGGCGTAGACAGGATTTTTTTCGGGGGAGGGGGTTGGGGAAATTTTTTTTCTCCACCACCGCCGCCCCCCCGCGAAAAAAATATCTTTACATCTATGTATGTGTGTGTATATATAATCTTTATTACATTCTTACCCATCATTCTTTAGGAAGACGCTTATTGTGCCCTAGAATATGTTTTCCTGGAGTTAGTGGGAAAATTGTAGACTCCCCGCTATTGCCAGCAAGGGGGTCTGGGAGAGCGCTAGAAGCTCCCCCAGTGCGGGGCGGAGCCCCGCCCCAAGCAATATTTCTGATATTGAAAGCCAACAAAATGGATATTCTGAGGTATCTACAGTGCATTTTCCTGCTATTAAAAAGTTTTAATTCAAAAACCTAATGTGCTATTCTTACTGACTTAGACCCTCCCGCGCCGTTCGGCGCATTCGCCTTCAAGCTGTTTCCACAAAAGTCTGTCACTGGTAATGTCTGAGGCCTCTTTCCACCTGCTCTGAGGACCTCCATGAATGTGTGGCGCCAAATTGTACTAGAATGACATCGCAACTCTTCTTATGCCTAATTCATTTTGTCGGAACATGTCCCGCAAACCTCATGCGACGCTCTGTCACAATCTTACTAAAGGGTTGACTCCCAGTTCGGCATAGAATTTCCTTGATTTACACTTGATCTCTATAACTGACTCCTGAAATCTGTCTTAGCCATTTTTGTTGAGCCACATTTAGTGTTTTTCAATTTCGGCAGATGACTATTCACTGCACTTTATTAAATGAGCCCCGCCATTGGTAGAAATGTGTAACCTCTCTTGAATACGCTCTTGGAATTAAGTGACTGTAGTTTGCTTTAGATTTTATATCGAAAAATGGAGTTTTATCGTCAAAATCATCTGTTGGGGGTTTTATACTAAAAAATCTCTAAAGTTGTGTGTTTTTTTTAAAATTCAAAACCCCATTTAGCTACGGTCATAGAATTTAGTAACTGTAGTTTGCTTTAGAGTAATATTGAAGATAGAGGTTGTCCATCTCAAAACGCTCTGTAGGGGGATTTTAAGCTCAAAACCATCTGGAGGGGTTTTAAACTTTTAAAAAAGCCATCTGTAGGAGAGGGATTTAAACTTAAAACCCTCAATTGTCTTGGCTACACTCAAATAATTTTAGTGTGTAATTTGCTTTTTTTATATATTGAAGAGGTATTTTTTAAACATCAAACCACTCTGAAGGGGGTTTAAACTTAAAACTCCTTTTGGCAACGCTCATAACATTTTGAGTGCGTAATTTGCTTTTTTCTTACATTGAAGATGTATTTTTTAGATTCAAACCCCGCTTGCTGAGAGTTTTAACCCCAAACCCCTTTGGCTACGCTCATAGATTTCTGAGTTTGTAATTTTCTTTTTTTTTATATTAAAGAGGTATTTTTTAGCTTCAAACTCCACTGGATTGGAGTTTAAACCCCAAACCCCTTTTTTTTAAACTCAACCCCCCCCCTGTAGGGGTTTTTAAACTCGAACCCCCCCATAGGTTTTTTTAAAACTCAAAACCCTTTGGTAGGGGTTTTAAACTAGGGCAAGTGATAGTTTAGTATTAAAATTTCACCTAAAATAAACAAAATCAAAGCAAAAAATCAGTCAGTAAATTCCGACCCCTCCCCCGCAGGGGGGGGATTTCATTTGGGGGGGGGGGGTTGAACCCCAACTCCCCCCCGGCTACGCCCATGATATATATGTCTCCTAAGTGATGATACCATTATTGATTTGAACTCATAATGTTTGATTTCATAAACTTAACTCAGTCTTATATAAAAAAAAAAAAAAAAAAGAACATGCATTCCCCTTTGCCTTCTAGACCACATGAAACATTTTCTGATCAAGAAACATACAATCTATTGAACATAACAGGGCAGTGAAATACTACTGAGCAAAATAAAGAACCCCGTCGAAACGTGGAAAAATAATTACGGAGAGAAAGAGTTAAATATATGTATATATATAATTTTTTGTTGAGAATCTAAACAAGACTGACGTTGGACGGACGGATAGACAAACCACGTAAGACATATATCAACTTTACCCCTTTCGGAAGCCGAAATATTCAAATACAAATTCAAGATTAGACTTCGATTCTAGAATAATGATATACGAATCTGACTGGAAAGACTTCAATTTTAAAGCGTTATAAGAACAATGCGAAATGAAAATGTTATATCACCATCATCTTTATAAAGTAGGAATTGATAAGAAAAGACTGTACATGTCAAGTTTTGGTCTTTTGAAAAGTAGATTAAAAGTATCCTCCCTTGATGGCGTTTTTTTACCCGTTGCGGCCGCACCCAAGCACCTCTATAGTGACGCCACTGTTGTAGGGTATATTTAGTCCTGGCGTTTTTTTTTTTAAATATTGATAGTAGTATATATATTGTGAGGTTGATTTATCTCCCCTAACTAACAAAAGTCAATAGGATGGCTGCCTGGTCGTACGGTTTGCACGCTGGACTGTCGTTCAGATTTATCGATGGTCCCGAGTTCAAACCCTGCCCGCTCCCATCCCCCGTCGTCCTGTGGGAGGTTTGAACTAGGAAGCAATTATCTTCAACTCTTAAGGAACATCCGAAACATGGAAAACATTTTACAACAAACAATATTGAATGTCTAAAAATACCGGCTATGCATTGATCGTGTAATATTTACAATTAAATAATGATTATTGTCATTTTCTTTTTTTTCCCTCTTTAAAATGTATATAATTAAAGTGAAATGTTGTTTTTTTCCTCCACAGAATATCAAATGATCCATTGAAGCAGAAGACTGGCACAGAAGCAGACGTGAGAGGTTGTAAGAAGTAGAAAATAGGCAGAAGAAAATTTATGGCGGGATAGTCTTTGGGTTTGATAATAAGTGATGTCCATTTCATACAGTCATACAGTGACTGCAGCAAGAATATAGTCCAAAAAATGTGTATTTTACAATAATATAGTCCGAAGAATGTGTATATTGGAAGAATATAGTCCAAAGAATGTGTATTTTACAAGAATATAATCCGAAGAATGTGTATATTGGAAGAATATAGTCCAAAGAATGTGTATTTTACAAGAATATAGTCCGAAGAATGTGTATTTTACAATAATATAGTCCGAAGAATGTGTATATTGGAAGAATATAGTCCAAAGAATGTGTATTTTACAAGAATATAATCCGAAGAATGTGTATATTGGAAGAATATAGTCCGAAGAATGTGTATTTTACAAGAATATAGTCCGAAGAATGTGTATTTTACAAGAATATAGTCCGAAGAATGTGTATATTGGAAGAATATAGTCCAAAGAATGTGTATATTGGAAGAATATAGTCCAAAGAATGTGTATTTTACAAGAATATAATCCGAAGAATGTGTATATTGGTAGAATATAGTCCAAAGAATGTGTATTTTACAAGAATATAGTCCGAAGAATGTGTATTTTACAAGAATATATCCGAAGAATGTGTATATTGAAAGAATATAGTCCAAAGAGTGTGTATATTGAAAAAAAATAGGCCAAAGAATGTGTATATTTAAATAATATAGTCCAATGAATGTGTATATTACAAAAATATAGTCCGAATAATGTGTATATTATAGATGGTTACAAGTCGATGATTGTTTGCTTATGGTAATCCACAGTGTAATTTCATAATTATACAACAATAACGCACTTATCCTTAATTAAGGAATGAAAAACAATGCAGTATTGGTCGAACATATGTGTAGGAAATAATTGCCTTAGCAGGTTTTTTGTAAGGATATTTTGACTAAGTGTCGACAGTCATGTATGAAATAGAAGTTCCATGTGTGTAACAAGTACAAACACCACGTAACCACTAACAACAAACTCTAGACTCATCTCAGTGACTTCCCCTTAATAGTGTAGAAACTAGTAGAAGATAACTCCGTTAATTAAACAGAGTTATATCCCTTGGCCTCCTGGTCACGTGACTTCAATCAGCGCTCTTTAACTGCCTTGTCCTGTTCTGTCCTGTTTTGTTTGTTTTGGTTCCGCCTTCCTGTCTTTCTCTTGTCTTTCGTTGCGTGACATAAACCTCCAAACTAACCGCTGGTCAATGGGCTACAATGGTCGGTTACTTTTTAGGTCAGCGCATTAAAGTCACAGACGAAGCGATGGTTCCCAAACTCAGGGCTGGTTCTTAGGGCACTGCAACCTATGCGGCCGCAGTGGGCCCCACACTTTCATAGGCCCCACGCTAACACTAGTTGTAAATTATTAAATTAAACCATTATAATTTATAACAGTATTTCCATGGCCTCCTCGTTCCATATGCTAGGACAAATGTGTACAAATGCTCCTTCTTCCCTAGTGCTGTGACTTAGCATGACGCATATGACGTATTCATCTTCTTTTTTTGAAGTAACGTCTGTATTATATAATTATTATAGCTTTTATATAGCGCTTGTTTCATGCTTATAGCATGCTCAGAGCGCTTTGGTCCAATCTCATTTGTGGACCAGTGGGGCGGAGGGGGTATCTAGGAGTTGGTTTTCCTTGCTGCCTTTAGGCGCTCAGTAAACGCAACTCTGCCCGAGTCGGGTGACGAACCTTGAGCCCCCTTCTAGGTAGCCAAGACCACGCTTCCCACAAAAGGATGAAGAAATTGCCAAGTATACGAAAAAAAGGCATGAAAATCTCCTGAAATTATTACATTATCCTGAAAACTCATACAAAAAGTCCTTAAAAATAGACAAAATTGTCATTTTGGGGTGTAATTAAATATGGAAAACGCCAAACCTAATCGCGTTTAAAAAACAACAACCCGGCATTGTCAACTTTCATTTAAACAAAATAATAAGTGCGAATTGAAACCAAAAGAGGAAGTTCCAAGAGTTAATGTAATGTAATAGTCTCAGTGGCATGTCAATATTAGATTCTAGATCTAAATCTGTCTTGATCTATTTAAAAAGTACATTTAAAAGGCAGATGTCAATGTTTATCGGCTTTTGTTGATGTCTCGTAATTTAATTTGACCGTGATTTTACACTTAGTAAAATATGAATAAAATGCAATGAAGAATTTTTTTTACTACAAAAATTTTTAATTTTCACTTATTATCCTAATCCCTACCCAGACTAGGCCCCGCGCTAGTTTTGTTGCATAGGGCCCCCGCAGTCTGTAGGACATGCCCTGCCCAAACTAAATGATGTATGTGTGTAAAACTAACGTTTCTATGTATGCGAAAAAAAAAAAGAATATCAAAATTAGATCAACTAAAACATCTTATTTTTACCCAAATCTTTAAAGAAGATAAGTGTTGTGTGCTCTCACATTAGCTAAGTTTTCATAAATTATATAGGTGTCACGTACGCTTTGTCTATATTTAGCCCGCCCAAGGTCTGCCGGCTAGATCAGCTACCTCGGGATTTTCCATCATGCAACAAACTTATGTTTTGGAGTGAAATTGATTGGTTAGAAATATTAATTATTGTACGTTGAGCTGTACTTATTGGTCAGATTGATTAACCAAGCGGCAAAAAGATATTAGTCACATGGCAAACGCCCACAGCTCTGAAAGACGGCAGTGTCGAGCGGAACGTGTTAGAGTAGCAACTTCTAGATGATCCTCTTATCAACTGGCAACTTCTAGATGATCATCTTATCAACTAGCAACTTCTAAATGATCATCTTATCAACTGACGATTTCTAAATCCTCGGCAACCACGATCACTGATTGTGCAATATAGATCAAGATAATCTTCAACGTGACATCTAGCACCATTGATGATCGTGACAATAGGTCATGGCTTAAAAATGAACTTTGTTGAAGTTCTATTAATGTCAACTACACACTCTCTACTATTGTTCAAAAGACTAGCCTAGACACCTTTTTCTTTTCAACTACAACAAACATAGACGTGCACACTTTGATCATTTTTCCTCTACGGCTTGGACTTCAATTTAGATGAAAGAATACTGAGCTTGTTGAGACGCCAGACATTTTATTTCACGATTTCAACGGAAGGCGTCAAGAAAATAGAATGAGTGTAAAGACGTTTTAGCTTTTGGGTGTATGAATTGGGGAAAGTAAAAGTGGCTGGTCATTGTGATGGCTAGATGATACCTTCGTTAACAACTGGCCACATAAACCAATGAGCTTTACATTATCTGACCTATAGATCAACAATTCTGAAAGTAGTACTTATCCACTTTATAATTGTGTATTTGGACAATACAAATGTGTGAATTTGGTAACTGCGTTATATTATAAATACGTTGTTCAGTGGATATTTACCTGGGCGCATGCATTGTCTTCCGCCGTTAAGCGGATATGCAGTGATGCCTCGTTTATCGCGACTAATGCTTTCCAGAACCACTCACGATAACCGAAACTGCGAAGTAGAAATGATATACACTAGATAATACCCCAACTTGATTTTTACGCTACATGAACCTCGGTAACAAGGCAAGCCATAACCTGAACCCCCCAAGGAAAGAGGAAGAGGAGACGGCCCAGGAATACATGGAAGCAGATGCCAAGCAGATGGGAAGACGTGGCGACGGAAAGACTCGCCCAGAACTGAGTTGCTTGGAGGTGGATCTAGGCTTTAGAAGGGACCATAGACAGAGATGAGATGATGACCCTGGGTTCTGTACTGCACATACGTCCAGTAGACAAAACAAAGTAATAATAAAACTATGAGGTAACAAATCTTTCTCACTCTCATATATATATATATATATATATATTCATCTAATGCATTCCGCAGAAAATACGTTAAAAAGCGAAGATCAGCGATTTGATTTGACCACCGAGAACGGTCTAATCCGAGGTAGTTGAAGTGCGAGGTCAAGGGTCACTGTATTGGCACAAAAAGAATTTTCAATTTCTTCCCGAGATGCGTTGTGGGTAGATGTAGCAGCTTGTCTGTTGCAAGCTGGAATGCTCTAGAAAGTAAAATATCTTCATTTTGAAATGAGGCTTTCACTTTATCAATTTTTATTGTCTGAGAAACAAACTATTCAGTGAAGTTTTAATTTTTGAAAGACAATCAGTGCTAAGCAGTTCCATCTTCTGAAAGGAAAAAAAAGGCTTTGATAGGATTTCAACCTGAGCACTATTAATGAGTTCATTTCTTCTTGCTTCAATTGACTTGGTAGGGTTATTCAATAATTGAGAGCTGTGCTGTTTATTTATCATTTATTGAAGTCAGTTTGTTGTAGGTTGAACCAAATTCAACTTATATGAAGAATACAATGACATTTATAGTAGAAATAGGCTTTAATTACACAGTCATAATTAAGGGTTTGAACCAATCTTTGAGCGTAGCCAAATAGATATCTAGAGTACGTACTGTCATCAACCGCCGGCTGTGTATGTGCGTGTCTGTGTTGGTATTGAATGTAATAGTAGCAATGCTTAAGTGGGAAATTATAATCCAAACTAATTTCCATTTTTTTATCCAATAAAGTTATCTTATTTTACTTTCTCTTATCTTTCTCTTCTCTTGAAATGTACACAATGTATTCTTAGGCAAGACAATGTTGTCATTCGTTGCACGTAACTTCTAGGACGCTGCTTTTTTACTTACTACTCAGGCCAGTCCAAACAACTTTTTAACTAGATCTATAATACACCGGACACCATCAATATTTGCAATTATTTTAGCTGTGTAACCCCCCCCCCCGCCCCCCCCCCGACCCTCGCCCGACCGTTCACCTATCCCTCAGAACCACTTTCTTGTTTCTCTCCCCGCTTTCAAGTCTGAACTAGTTCTGTCGAATACGAAAATAAAATACCAAATGTCTAAACACAAGGAGAGAACAGTAGGAGAGGGTTGGGAAGACTATCCCAGCAGTCTGTCAGCCGGGTCAGTCACGGGCAAACGACTGTCTGGCTGGGGCAATCAAGATGACCGCTGGTCATTCCATTAGCGCTCATTATCCCCAATAGAATGGTTCTCCGGATGCGGTCTGCTTGGTCACCCGATGCCCATCACGTTTCTGAAGGAAGAGCGAGGCCACCGATGATGGGTCCATTATCTAATAGGTAATGAAAACTAGACTCGTGTGAGCGGCGTCTTTGGGAAAGGTTTATGTTTAGAGGAGGGGGCGTGGGGGGAGGGTCTTCTCACTCTTGAAAGTCTGTTGATCTGATATAATGACAACACGGAGGGTGTGGAAGGTCACGGGAGGGGAAGAGGAGGAGATCGATGAATTAGACGTCTAGGGTTCAAGTATTCATAGAATCACTGCACAAATATAGACACTGACATCTAATAGACACTGACATCATTCATATACTGACATCATACATACACTGACATCTTACAGATGCTGACATCATTCATATACTGACATCATACATACACTGACATCATACGGACATTGCCACAAGAAACATATTGACATCATATAATCACTGTTATCTTACATACACTGATATCAAGCATATACTGACATCATACAAATATGACATCTTACATAAATTGACATTATACAAATCTGACATTATACAAATCTGACATAATAATAATAATAATAATAATAATAATATTTATTGTCCATACGGAAATGAGCATCATTTAGAAACTGACATCATTCAGAAACTGACATCATTCAGAAACTGACATCATTCAGAAACTGACATTATTCAGAATCTGACATCAAACAGAAACGGACACTATTCAGAAACTGACATTATTCAGAAACGGACACTATTCAGAAACTGACATTATTCAGAAACGGACACTATTCAGAAACTGACATTATTCAGAAACGAACACTATTCAGAAACTGACATTATTCGGAAACGGACACTATTCAGAATCTGACATTATTCAGAAACGGACACTATTCAGAATCTGACATCAAACAGAAACGGACACTATTCAGAAATTGACATTATTCAGAAACGGACACTATTCAGAATCTGACATTATTCAGAAACGGACACTATTCAGAAACTGACATTATTCAGAAACGGACACTATTTAGAAACTTACATTATTCAGAAATGAACACTATTCAGAAACTGACATAAAAAAGAAACGGACACTATTCAGAAACTGACATTATTCAGAAACGGACACTATTCAGAAACTGACATTATTCAGAAACGGACACTATTCAGAATCTGACATCAAACAGAAACGGACACTATTCAGAATCTGACATCAAACAGAAACGGACACTATTCAGAATCTGACATCAAACAGAAACCGACACTATTCAGAAACTGACATTATTCAGAAACGGACACTATTCAGAAACTGACATTATTCGGAAACGGACACTATTCAGAATCTGACATTATTCAGAAACGGACACTATTCAGAATCTGACATAAAACAGAAACGGACACTATTCAGAAATTGACATTATTCAGAAACGGACACTATTCAGAATCTGACATTATTCAGAAACGGACACTATTCAGAAACTGACATTATTCAGAAACGGACACTATTCAGAAATTGACATTATTCAGAAACGGACACTATTCAGAAACTGACATTATTCAGAAATGAACACTATTCAGAAACTGACATCAAACAGAAACGGACACTATTCAGAAACTGACATTATTCAGAAACGGACAATATTCAGAAACTGACATTATTCAGAAACGGACACTATTCAGAAACTGACATTATTCAGAAACGGACACTATTCAGAATCTGACATCAAACAGAAACGGACACTATTCAGAATCTGACATCAAACAGAAACGGACACTATTCAGAAACTGACATTATTCAGAAACGGACACTATTCAGAAACTGACATTATTCAGAAACGGACACTATTCAGAAACTGACATTATTCAGAAACGAACACTATTCAGAAACTGACATTATTCGGAAACGGACACTATTCAGAATCTGACATTATTCAGAAACGGACACTATTCAGAATCTGACATCAAACAGAAACGGACACTATTCAGAAATTGACATTATTCAGAAACGGACACTATTCAGAATCTGACATTATTCAGAAACGGACACTATTCAGAAACTGACATTATTCAGAAACGGACACTATTTAGAAACTTACATTATTCAGAAATGAACACTATTCAGAAACTGACATAAAAAAGAAACGGACACTATTCAGAAACTGACATTATTCAGAAACGGACACTATTCAGAAACTGACATTATTCAGAAACTGACATTATTCAGAAACGGACACTATTCAGAATCTGACATCAAACAGAAACGGACACTATTCAGAATCTGACATCAAACAGAAACGGACACTATTCAGAATCTGACATCAAACAGAAACCGACACTATTCAGAAACTGACATTATTCAGAAACGGACACTATTCAGAAACTGACATTATTCGGAAACGGACACTATTCAGAATCTGACATTATTCAGAAACGGACACTATTCAGAATCTGACATAAAACAGAAACGGACACTATTCAGAAATTGACATTATTCAGAAACGGACACTATTCAGAATCTGACATTATTCAGAAACGGACACTATTCAGAAACTGACATTATTCAGAAACGGACACTATTCAGAAATTGACATTATTCAGAAACGGACACTATTCAGAAACTGACATTATTCAGAAATGAACACTATTCAGAAACTGACATCAAACAGAAACGGACACTATTCAGAAACTGACATTATTCAGAAACGGACAATATTCAGAAACTGACATTATTCAGAAACGGACACTATTCAGAAACTGACATTATTCAGAAACGGACACTATTCAGAATCTGACATCAAACAGAAACGGACACTATTCAGAATCTGACATCAAACAGAAACGGACACTATTCAGAAACTGACATCAAACAGAAACGGACACTATTCAGAATCTGACATCAAACAGAAACGGACACTATTCAGAATCTGACATCAAACAGAAACGAACACTATTCAGAATCTGACATCAAACAGAAACGGACACTATTCAGAATCTGACATTATTCAGAAACTGGCAACATACATTAACGTTGTACAAACTCTGACTTCATAATACTTTGACATCATACATAGAAGGACATCATGCATAGAATGACATCATGCATGCATTGGCATCATATTATTGTACTCCTATTGGCGGCGCGATAGGGTTAACTGTGTACAATTAGCTGACATATGTAACACAGGCCAGTAATACAATTTAGCGTGCTATTTCGATGGACATGGGACAGTACTGATATGAACTTTGTAAGTAAATATGACCCGTGTTATGGTCATGTGATCAGAAGCCTTTATGGACGAGAGACAGTGTGTAAAGAAGTGCAGTTCAAGACAAGACATCGAGAAGACCGGGACTGTTAGTCGGCCATGAAGTCGGTCCTGGTGGAGTCCTGGTGGATGGTGGAGTCCTGGTGGAGTCCTGGTGGAGTCCTGGTGGAGTCCTCGAGGAAGAGACGGTGAAATTAAGTCCGGCAGTATGTTGTGATGTACAGTGTAACATTTGTAGTAGTGAAGTTTGTGTTGCCAATTGTGTCGTATTGGCTGGCTATTTTTATTTACTCATTATTAAAGTACTAGAGTATTTGGAACTCTTGTTGTCAAGTTCTTGATGTGTTAGACGTGTTGTATGTTGAGCAGTGTTTACAGAAGTCCTGATTAGGAGAGCGAGAGAGAGAGAGAGAGAATCGTAACCGTACATAAACTAACATCATTCATAAACTGACATCATTCATACTCTGACATCATGCATACTCTGACATCATACAAGCACTTTTATTATTTATGCACTGGCATCATACCTAAATTGACAACATACATACACTGACATCATACAATCCCACTGATGTCATAGATACATAAAACAGAGCGTAACTCTACAATTCACATTTCTTAGCAATGCTATTCAAAAGTTTAATCTCTTAACAAACATTTACAAACATATAGTTGTTATATTCTATTTTAATATCTGAAATGTATTTAATATACCTGTGTGTATGTGTGTTTTACAGGAGATAAACATATTGATTATCTCCTGTCCTACACTCATTGTTTGATCACATTGCAGTCAGAAGCTATATATCTTTGATTCTCTAGAATCTAGACCTAATGTTGTTGTTTTTTTAAAGTAACATTTTACATTTAAAATTTAAAATAAAGCAAAAATATGAAGAAAAAAAAACACTAAAAAAATAGTAAAAGAATTCCGCACTTGCAACTGTATCTTTCAATAATGTAGAAGTTATTTCCCTTATTTGATATCAACTTAAAAAAAAACAACCCAGTAATTAATTGACTAATTGATTAGTTGTTATTTAATTGATGCACGTCGTTTCTATGCCAATAAATAATTTTGCAAAGTTTCAGTTTGATCCGAGAATGAGTATGTGCGAAATTACGTCTACACAATTTTTACCAGACAGACAGAAAGACAGAGTGACTTGATATAAGCATCATTCAGGTGATGCTGATTTTTTTTTTAAGTTTCTGAGATAAAAAGGTGACAGACGGACAAACAGACAGCATAAATAAATAGCGTTGCCTTTAAAAAAAAATCACTACTCCTAATACGTAAACAAAACATAAAATATTTGTATATTTCATCCCACTATATTGTGATTTATTTATTCAGATGACCTCTTTAGCACGTGAGTACTATAATTTATGCATCTCGAAATTAAGAAATTCATAATTAAAAAGTAATATCTAGAGAGGGGGAGGGGCGCGGATGGTGGTGGGGCCGATGAGGGATACAAATTGGATTACTCGGATATCCCTAAGTCTTCAATATCCTGCGCAGTGACGTCATTTACTAATGGACATTAATTCCATTCATGCGCGGCCTGAAATCAGTTTGACCTGAGTTGTCTGCTCGCCAATCACGACCCGGACAATTGATTACGTCCAAAGTATTAATTTCTTTAAGATTATTTGTGACCCCTTGCTCACTCACTCCTCCCGCCCGTCCCCCCCCCCTACGTCTTTGTCTTTGTCGACTCATAAAATCAAACCCATAATGCCACATTTGCCTCGTTTTTCATTTAGACTTCCGGGTCATTTTTAACGTGTTTGACTTTGACGGAGTAACACCTTGTTGTGCGTGTCTGTGCGTGTGCGTGTTTGCGCCTTTGCAAGGAATGTACCTTTCTTCGCCGAAAAGCTAAATTTAATTACTTTTTTAATTCATTAATCAGAAGAAAGAGGAACAACTTTGTCGACTTGCTATTAAACAACTTGCCCAGGGCATGCCAACTATGATCAAAGTTTGCCGAAGAGTCATTAGAAAAGCTTTTTGTGTGTTATTGTATGGAAGATTAAAGAAATAATTTAGAGCTTCTGGAATCGCCTTGAGATGTTTCTTCTTCCCCCCCCCCTCTCTGTCCGAGACTTGCACCAGCCCGGACAACTTGAGTAAATTACGTATACAATTTTTGGGAGGGTTGAAGAGGTCCCACCAAATGAAGCGAGTACCCAAGTTGGCAAGCATTCTGGCAATCATGGCGCAGGGTCGTGGCACTAGATTGACATGACCGACTCGGAAATGAACAGCTCTGAGCATGCGTAGACCGGCGTGCAAACACGCGTCGTGACGTGCCCACCATTAGAGCGCTTATCGGGGCTCCCGCTTGAAGGGAAGCGACGTTTAACTGTATCGGTAGCCCGGAGAGGGGGGCCCCCTTCTCTCCATCTCGCTCTCTCTCTCTCTTTTAGATTAGCCTTTCTTTATAGGGCCATCAGCGAGAAATAAACACGAATTAATGCGCGTCAGCAATCGGGGGGTTAAACAGAGTGAATAGTTCGAGGTCCTGACAGGTCCGATCTGAGGGCAAGATGAAGAAGCAGATCAGCTCGATGTGAACGATTTCACTAGGAATAATTTTTTTTTAAAAATAAAGTCAAACGAAAATGGTCTATGGTTGACGCGCTCACACAATGACGCGCATGTTCGAACACTCATGCTCACACACACACACGCACGCACATAGACACACACTCACGTGCAGAATATAAAGTGGGTTTATATGAAGCGATGTTTCCACGTGAGTGTAAATGACTGCACATCTGACAGACGTGGCTTGTTCATAATTCTACTCTCACTTCAACTCGACTTTCGATATTACAGATCTTTTGTTTCTCGTGAGAAGGGCTGGGGGAGGACTCGGTAATACTTTAATTACTTTGGGTATAATTGGATTTGTTTTTATTTGTAATATTCAATATTAAAAACTGTTGATAGATTTCACACATCAAAATATCAGTCCGGAACAAAAGTAAATAAAGATCTATGGCACACAAACGAGAAACAAGACACCAACAAAAGCAAAGACAAACACATGCATCAACACTCTTCTGTTGCCCTGGCAATCAAATCATTAAATAGAAACAATTGGATATTACATTTGTTTACATGTAAATTATGAGAAAGTCAGGTATGAATGTACACTTTCTTTCTTTTTTTTTGTTATAGTTACAATGATTTGTTTGTCACGGAAAATAATGATTATTATTATTATAATATTTTTGAAATATATTTCCTTCCTTTGTTGAAGCGAATGAATTTCCGTAAGAGAAATTACTTTGACAATTCATAACTAATGAATGATATTTTTAAACAAATCTCTGTGGTCATGTCCATGTATATATCGGATCAGAGTATAGGAAATTCTGTTAGGTGTTAGGGATCTAAAAATAGCTGGTGAGATTTGGCATGAAATAAATGTGTCAATTTTTTAAATCTAGAAGATACCATTGTAATAATCATGTAATAGTCATGTAATAATTATGTAATAATCATGTAATACTCATGTAATAGTTATGTAATAATCATGTAATAGTCATGTAATAGTTATGTAATAATCATGTAATAGTCATGTAATAATCATGTAATAATCATGTAATAGTCATGTTCCTAGTATGTCTCGCCTTTTCTTAGGTTACGTCAAATTCACGAAATAAGCAATTTAGTTCTTCCTGCCGTTGTTGGTAGTTTGTGTGAGTAATCTGTGTGAGTAGTCTGTTTGAGTAATCTAGTCTGTGTGAGTAGTCTAGTCTGTGTGGGTAGTTTGTGTGGGTAGTCTGAGTGGGTAGTTTGTGTGAGTAGTCTGAGTGGATAATCTATTTTCCTTGTTTATAAGCATAATCTGTGAGGTTGCATGTGTAGACAGACTGGATAGCCTATGTGGGTAGCCTGTGAGAATAGCCTGTGAGGGTAGTCTGTGTGGATAATCTGTATGATAGCCTGTGTATAGTCAAATGGAAAAATCTGTGTGAATAGTATGTGTGAGTAAGCTGTAAGGGTAGTCTTTGGTCTTCAAAATATTCATCTGTGAGGAAAGACTCTCAGTGAAAGAAACTCAATACTTCTAGAAGAAGAGAGGAACATGACGGCTTTCTCTTCTTTACATGAAACAACTTCAGAAAATGTTCCGCTGGCTGCTAGGACAAAAGTCCATCTTTAAAGGGCCTGGTCTTATTACAAGCAGAATATTAAAACATCATGCCAATGTGTCTTTACGTCCCCAGTGTGAAAACTTAGCATGTTTTTTTAGCTATAGGTGGTGGCATGTCCGTCAGTAGATTCATGGTCTTTGTCGTGCAACCACTGATGGCGGTTGATGATTTCTGACAGCTCGGTTCTCAAAACTCCACGATGCTGAAAACTTCGTTGATAATAGTTCAGAATCAAGTTGCTAAAAGCAGGGTATGCAAATAAGTTTGAAGGTTTGTCTTAGTTATTAAAGTTTAACGAATGTCAAGAAGGATAAAATACTGAAGCTTTTCTTACACTTGCAACATATTTCTGTGGTGTGCATATACAAACCGCCAGAAACAGTTTCATGTGTTGCATGTACACACATTGTACAAGTATAAACAAAAACAACACATAAAAGGTAATTAATTAAATAAATAAATTATATATATATATATATATATATATATATATATATTATGTGTGGACCATTGGGGGGAGGGGGTATCTGGGAGAATATTTTCCGTGCTGACTTTAGCTTTAAGCGCTCTGTAAATATAACTCTGCTCTAGTCGGGTGTCAAACCTTTAGCCCCCTTCATAGGTAGCCAGGACAGGCGTACTTAGCATCTCGGCCAAAATTAAGCAAATACACCCAAACTTGTACGTAACTCCTTGTTACGTAATAATGTCAAAGGTCAAGGATGTTTCAAATGTATAAGCATAAACAACATTATTTTTTTTTTATTGAACTAAAAATATTTAAGGTAGTTAAACTATAAATCTTTTCTTTGGAGGATTCTGATTCTTTCATGTATTTTGGAAAAACTCATTTGAGAGAGAATAGAAATACAAGAAATGGTGACATACTCACGTAGACGTATACTTATCAGCTGTAAGTCTAGTCTTATGTGAATCCGTTCATGACTTACAGTTTGACTGAGTGTTTGTTACTAGTGTGCCTTCAAACTTTTCATGATTTCTACTTGGTAAATCGAATTTTTAATTTTGTAAAGAGGTATTCTGTAATGTCCTCACTTATACTAGATCCCCTGCCAGATATTAGATTGTATGTCTCTGTTTTGGAATTATAGTACATTGCGTGCTTGTTGCTGAGGGTGCATATTTATTTATACTATTTTTAGTTTGTTACTTTGAGTTGGTTACTGTGAGTATGCATATAATTGATATGCTTTTTTTTTTTTTTTTTAAAGTGCTTGCACATGCATTTACGTATGTATTTAGTACGTAATTACCGTGTGGTTTGGCTTAGGTTTTCTTAATTTAATACTTTTTAATCATGCTTTAAAAGTGGTCTGTGTTTAACTAGAAATATTTGCATATTTGAATTTAAAAAGAAAAATGTTGCATAATTATTTTGGGCATGATGCAGGCGATGGAAAAAAATTAGCAATTTTTAAAAACGTTTTCATCTAAATGTGACAAACAGACATTACAACAAAACAACAAAAAACAACAACAACAACAACAAACAAACCAATAATGGGTGTTCTCTACGGGGCCGCTTAGACATCCACTAAATAAACACATTAACTAGATCTATTAACATGGCAAACAACATGTACTGTGTAATTTAGGGGCCATTTTAAAATGGCCTAGACCGTCTGCCAAATCAACTTTGGGATGATGGCCTATGTTATTAGTGTTATTATGGCCCTGCCCACCCACGCACCCTGATGTCGGGCTTTTAGAGGTTCTCTTACACGAGTCACGTGTCCTACCATCACATGAACAAGACCGCCCGTGGATCCACCGTTTTGTATTTGTGTAGGTGGGTGTGTGTGTTTCCCCCTCTCGCGCGATCACGTGATACGCAATCTTCCGGAAACAGAGGCACTGTTCTCGCGTGCAAAGAAGATTAAGGCAATTATAAATGATAACAACGAAAAGGGGGCTGACACCCCCCCCCCTTCTCCTTTTCACTTCCCCAAACAAAATGAGCATTAGATTTTTCCGTTGGGATACGGGAGGGGAATGGAACTGGGCCCTTTTCACGACGCTGGGGCTAAAGACACAGAAAACTTGACGGCCGCCTCGTTTCGCTAATAAAGTCTTCTCCTTATCGCGGCCACACGACTCGGCGTGACACTTTGGAGCAGCTTAGAATTCTGGTGTGCGGCAGGGGCGTGTCGCCCGCTTTTACTTTATGTGGCAGAAAAAAATGTGTAACTTATTTTGAAAAATCTGAATCTGTAGCAAAACAGAACAGCAATAAAATAAAAGTGTTTCCTTTCTTGGCGTCTGCTTTCAATCCATCGGATATTGTTAAAATAACTTTGTGTGAGGGCCTGTGGGTTGTTTCTTTCAAAAGTCTTAGTAGTATGCATGTTATTTTCATTGTACATGGTGGGGGGGGAGGGGTAAATAATTTAAACGCTGAAGTCGAGAAAGAAGCAGCCAACATCCACTTAAGTGAATTTTCAGATTAGATTTTAAGGTGAAATCCTTTAAATACTTTCTAAAATTTACGTCAGTTGGTTAATTTCCTAAATGCTGCAAGTTTATAATTATAGAATATAGAGGATTCTCCTAGTCGTAAATATGTTCCCCGATATGTCACTCTATCTCTTGTTTGAAATTTCCAAGACATCTCAAAACTACTTCTAAGATTCTAAGTCTATCCTAGTCATGTCCTGCTAAAAGGTAATGCTAACAAGTTTGGTCTAATTAACACACATTTTATAACATCTCCCACTGCAGCGTTTCGTGACCTAATTTTGTAAGGCGCGTTTTGAAATGAAAGCACATTTCCAAGTTTTCAGTTATCATCTCCAGGTCCTCTCGACACAGCTTTACATGTCATGGTTACAAGCATCGTACGTTGTGATACGTTTTCTTGGTCAGAAGTACAGGCCTCAGCCATGATTTCTTTCTAACCAGGTCACAGAGTAGAGAACATAAATAGTTTTTTTTTTTTTTTTTTTTAAATTCACTTTCCAAAAGATACATTGCATAAAAACAAACAACTAATTTTATGGTATCACAACAACAAATGTAAGAACTTTGTTCAGAATTGTTCATAGTTCTCTGTTTCCTTTGCTTGTCCCTTTTCCAGCCCTAGACATACAAGCCATATGGGCTTTCTTCTCAAACGAAATGCATGATCTTCGGAGATTTGAAGATCAGTGTTTTTATTTACTTGTAAAGTCCAACAGTTCTAGGACACATACACACCCAGAAGAAGTCGCAGATATATATAGGAGCACCAGCGAGTGGCCAAAAAAATATTTCAGCCTTTCGTGTTCATTACAAGGTCGAATATCCAAAACTATCTATAGTCAATGATTTCCTCGGATCGTTCACCAGCTGACAGATCAGCCTGAAGGCCCATCGATCTGATGTTTTTATGTCCAACACTTAAATCTGGGATAATCAACACTGTTCCTGGACAACACGTAGCGGATCACAACAGTGTTTATATATGTCACATTGTTAATAATATATAATTTGTTTCAAATACAATTGTAAACAATTTGTTATATAGAAGCTGTATTCCTATATGAATAAAATATACTTTTAACACATATGTCATACATGCATTTAACTTTAAGGATTTATTTAGAATAGACCCGGAAAATGTTTTCACCAGCAGTGCAAGAAACAGTTCAAACAAAAGAACAAACATGACCAGGGATTCTGTGTTGTCACGTGACACTCTCTTCGATTGGCTTGCGCTTGATTCGCCTATGGCTATAACAGTAACTCTGCTAAATACGCGTCCTCTCCTGGAATCATACAAAATGTATCTATAGCCTCTAGTCTTTACCGGACGTGACCCTTAGCTTTCGAGTCTGCTTATCTCCCCTGGCCATGTTGTAATCACCATGGTGACACTCTCCATTCAAGAAAAGTGGTAAAGTTTTCATCGTTTGGGTTTTTCGTGATCTCTGGTCCTCGATGTTTTCAGGGAATGGCGTCTAATGATAAAGAAATCACTTGTTTAATTAGAAATGTAAGGGCAGACAACTCAGAATAACCCCTGGGTTATGGTTAATGCACACTGGTAAGACTAATTTCTTCAGAAATAATAGAAACATATAATCCGATCCGTAAATGGGTCTATTCAATGTACCAAACACGAAAGCATTGATAAGCCAAGATTTTACTAAACCATATAGGCATATAACAATTTTTTTTTCACTTTTCAGCAGTGTAGAATCTAAGTTTTAAGCTCTTCGCTTACAGCACAAAGTAAATGTGTTGATTAGCAGCAGATATCCTTCCATTTCTTCTCCTCGACATTAGTTATTGTGTTTTACAAAATTACTACCGAACTTTTGTTTGACTTTCTTGTGTTTTTTTTTTCTTTAGGCACCATTATATCAGCACCTAATCTCTTCTCATCGCTTTCTCTGTTTAGCGGCCCCCGTAAGGCGAAAAGCCGCTATTAAGTTTGTGCAAAATGTGCGTCTGTCCGTCTGTCACACTCGAAATCTAGAAGAGATATGAAAAATATTATTACCATGCGATGCGGCTTGAAACGTTTAGGTGCAACTGCTACTTTTGGTTTTCTAAAAGCAAACCGTTTAATTTATAAAATTAATTATGCAAGCGATTTTTTTCATAAAAATACACCAATCCTAAAACAATTACTTAAATGAAAGGGAGGCAATGTTCTAGTATGTTAACAAAGTGTCATAAATCTTTGTGTATTATAAGTATCACTAAGTCAAATATATGTATAAAATGTACAGGAAATGTTCATAACAAATATAAATAATAATTAAAGGTGTTTTTTTCTGGTCAACTTGCTGCTAAAATTAAAAGAAAACATTTATGTTTGTTTATAAAGGCTAAGAATGCTTTTTGCATGTAAATATCACGCACATATTTTATAATGAACTCTCTATGCAGCGACTTTCGTACAGTAGCGTAACGCCGCAGCATGACTAGACTTGAAACTAATTCCTTAAAAATGTTTAAATAATCAGATTTTATTTATTTTTTCTTTAGTGCCCCATCAGGATAGAAGCCGCTTATTTTTTGTGCTTTTTGTCTGTTGGTCGGTCTGTCCGTCACGTTTAGATAAAAAACAACAACAACAATTATACTAGAAGCTATTGAAAATATGATTTAACATTTAATGTTCCTTCCGAAACATCTCTATAGTTTTAAGTATCTATAATAGATTGTTCCGGATTTTTTTGTGAAAACAAATCAATGTCAACGAGTGTCTGTTTGCTCTTCTAATTTAAAGTATATTAAATTTCATTGCTTAAACGTTGAAAACACTTGATCATATGTTGTTCCGGTTTTTTTAATGTAAATAGCATATAAATGCTAAATGAATATCTCTATACTGACTTATATTTCATTAACTATAAAGTTGTTCCGGAAATTGTTATATAAAAAAAATTATGTCAAATGATTGTTTGAAATCACATCATTGACTTACATTACACTTATATTCTTTGACAATACGTCACTATAGTTTAATTATGGATATCAAATCGTTCCGTATTTTCAACTTAAAACAAATGCATGTCAAATGACTTTTAAAAAAAAAATATCGACAATAGGTTGTTCAGGATTTTAAAATAAGAAAATAATTTACTAGAAACGATTATTGGAAATCACTTTTTAGTGGCTCCTGTAAGGGAAAAAGCCGCTATTAGGTTTGTTAGACTTATTTTATATTTTTATTTTTCTTGCTGTAACATGGCAAAAGTTTTTTAATCGGTAAAGAATGTTCCGGATTTAGATTTGAAAAAGAAATCGACCTACATAACATTAATAATCTTACAAAAAGTCGCCAAAATTGTTTCGAATTTTATTAGAAAAATCTTCAAACTCCAAAGAACTGTTTGAAACCCCTTTTCTAATAAATACAACAAATATTCTTCTTCTCATTTACAAATTATTGGCTGTTCCGGATTTTTTATGAAAAACATTTTAACTCTATTTATTTAACAATCGCACTTGTCTCTTACAGTACATTTAATTTTCTAGCTTAAACGTTACAAAATCTAATTTTATCTTAATAGTATGTTCCGGATTTTTAAGGAAAACAACTTCCTAACACCAAAGTATGGTATAAAAATCTTTCCACAAGGCTATGGTACATGTAAAT
This sequence comes from Biomphalaria sudanica, assembly GCA_036873155.1. Classification (NCBI taxonomy): domain Eukaryota; kingdom Metazoa; phylum Mollusca; class Gastropoda; family Planorbidae; genus Biomphalaria; species Biomphalaria sudanica. The sequence goes on from JAZGLO010000284.1 coordinate 1,956,322, forward strand.
TTTTATACTAGATCATCGCACAAAAAATTAATTAACGGTGTTTGATTTATATGAGATTCTCTCTCTCTCTCTCTCTCTCTCCTCTCTCTCTTTCTCTCTCTCTCTCTCTCTCTCTCTCGCTATAAATATATATATATATATATATATATATATATATATATATATATATATATATATATATATATATATATATATATATATATATATATATATATATATATATATATAAACATCCGGAACAATCTATAATAGATACTTAAAACTATTTCTATGTTTTGGAAGAAAAATTAAGGTTAACCAGATTTCAATAGCGTTTAGTCTTCTTTTGTTCGATATAAACATGACGGGCAGACAAACTGACAGACAAAACGCACAAAAAATGAAATAATTTAAGAACTCAGTTTCCCAAATATATATGTACCCTCGTTAGCTCTCTCTCCGTGTTAATAAAGACATTTTTAGTCTAACTATATAATAGGCCGTGTGACGTCATGTATTTTTTTTTCCTTTAACGTCACATGGAATGAATTATCTAAGTGAAATGTTAATAAAAACTCGGTGCACTAATGTTTATTAAACCTCGCTAACGTTCTCGAATACATAAAAAACATTTTTTACTTAAACTAAGCCATGTGACGTAGGCTAAATGATTTTTTCTAATCTAGATTTTTTCCACTAGATCTAGATTTTTTTGTACACTAAATCTAGATTTTTAACACTAGATCTGTTTTTTTTGCAATAAATCTAGATTTATATTCTAATTAAAATCATTCTAGATCTAGAATTTCTAGGTCTAGTTAAGAATTATATAAACTAGATCAAGATCTAGAATTTCAATTTCTAGATCTAAATCTAGATTTAAAGTGTAGAGTTTGATTTCCATATGTCTAGATCTATATTGCAATGTTATAAAATAATTAACCTAATCTACTTTTTTAAAGTTATATATATATATATATATATATCTTAAGAGGGCTAAATCAGAAGTTTAGTTTAGGTAGATAAATGAAAATGCCTATAGCTTTTTTTTTTGGTAACTGCGCTGGGAAATCGAGCAGATGTTTTCGAAGTACAAGCTCGAAACCTTTTCTTTTATATTTTTTTAAATTTACAAAACAATGCTAAAAGATTTTCTAAAGTCGCTCGTCTGACATATTTTACATATTCGGTTGTTGTCATGCCGAAATGTGTAATATATTTTTTATCAATAATTGGCTATTAGTTTTTTATTAAGTTGACAGCAATGGCTGGTCGTGTGCTTAGCGGACTGGCATGATTATTTCAACGGTCCCAGGTTCTTAGATGCTCGCTGACATCACCGTCGTTCAGCGGGAGGTTTGATTTATATTTATGATTTATATTATCTTTAACTTAGAATGAAAATCCGAAACATGTTTTATATTTTACAGAAAAAAAAAAAATTTCCAACGCCAAATGAATCTTTAAAACATAATAACTGACAATCAAAGTAAGCAAAATCACGTCTTGAATATTCCTTGCAAATAGGTGAATCTTATAGGGATACGACAGGGGCTGCATAACACAAACTCTCTTTGTGATCTTTTTTTATCTTCGTATTGTATTTTATTGTTTAAAGTGTACAGAATGTACAAATAATCTTAAGAAAACAAAATACCAAAAAATACTTCTTAAAAAAAAAATAAAGCTTATATTATGTTCCAATTAGTTTGGATCAGTCATGTGATTAAATTTGTAATAGATCTAGACTAACAATAAAAAAAACTGTGCGATTAGAAATATTTTTGTACCAATTGTTTTTGTTTAGCGCACTTTCATGCTTTTAGCTTTCTCGATAGGCTAGATCCTGTCACTTGTCTGGACCAGTTGGAAAGGCTGGGGAAGAAAGAACGGGGTATCTGGATGATATTTTTAAAAATGTATATTACCAACACGGTAACCACTCTGCTAGCGAAGAGCGTAGGAACATGGACGATTGCATAGTTATCTATTGTTTCTATTTCAGACGACGACAGTGGCGTAGCTAGGAATTCGCTATCATTTGGGGGCTTGACCTCTTTGGGGGCCCCTGCATTTTGCATAATATTTATTATTTAATGTAAAAAAAAAAATCTGGGCTTCTCCTTAAGTAGGGACCCGGGGGATTTTCAAATTCTCCCTCCTCCTCCTCCCACTCTAGCTACTCCTCTGGACGACGACCTATAAAGGAGACTAGTTCAGCTTATACCACCACTTTAGTCAAATATAATTTCTTTCCCTTGTTTGAGGTACCTGATTCAGATGTCCTGAAGATACGAGAACGTCCAGTTCCCTATTAAAGGACCTCTTGACCAAGGAAAGGCTTTTATCCATGGCCAGGTTGAGGCATCGGCTCTTCACCAATCCCTCTGTCCGAAATCCCGCCTTATCCAAAACGATCATATATTCACGTCCGGTATGTCGCTAGACACGACCCCCTTGAGCCCCGCACGAGTTCCCTCTCTCGTGCGAGGCCGGAGGCCGAGCTGCGTGGGGGCCTTTCGTATGCCTATAATGTCCCACCGAACCCGTGCGAGGGTCCATCACACCGCGTATGGCCCCCGTTAAGGAACGAATCGATGGGGGGTTGGACAGGTTAGCGAGCCTTTGTTACATCCCTACCACGTGCAGTGTACAATCTCTCGACCATACGTGTGGTAGCCTGAGAGCTATGTGCGCTACCGTTCTTTGCCTATCCGACTCCCTTGGCGGATGTTTCCTCCGGAGGGCCACGTAGAGGCGACGGGAGCTGGAATTCCTCCGGTGTTCGAGGTACCTAACAAAATGATTAATTACCCTTAGTTAATTAACTATTTTTTTAAAAATTGATTCTTTGCGTTGTCTGGTAAAAGAAATATTTGTGCAAAATTTCAGCTGGATCTGAGATTGGGTGTGGGGGAAAATGACCTGTACAAACTTTTAACCAAACAGAGTGAAAATCCCACCCCCATATGTCTTCAATTATATGTATATATATACATATCAGGGACTGAAAGCTTAGTAGTTTATAATGAATACAAAATATTGGGTTAAAAAATGCATTTGTTACAAACATTTGTATGTCACTTCTAATAATCCTCCCTTGATCTACTCACCTACTAAAGGAATGTGTTGGTCCACTGTAAGGTATTAGACTAGATTGTCACTACATCTCTCTCCAAGTTGTACTTTTGTTTGTATTTTGGATTCATTGATACATACAAAAAAGCTAAAATGTTAAACAAGCTAACATATCTCAGACCTCCTTGTTTAAACCCTTACCCGCCCCATCACCAATCGGCGCCCAACTAAAACCATTGTTGTTTAAGGCGGCAGTGCAACAAAACAAAAAAACACACACTCAATTCCCGCTTGGCAAATAAATGAACAGATAACTCTTGTCGCTTCGTTTAAGAGTGAAGGGCGCACAAGGTCAAGCTAATCAGTACCGTAAATTAAAGATTTTAATATCGGGCAGAAAGAAGGCAATGAACCAAGTTGGGGGAGGGGTAGTGAGGAGGGTTTCTGTCATTGTGTTTACGTCAGCCATTATTTGTGTCCGGAATAGACGATGACTGAGAAGGGGCATGGGGGGGGGGGGGGGCAGCACTGGCGACAAAAAGATAGTGATACCGGAAGTACATTTTCCCCCGACTTCTTGATCCCTTAGTTTTTTTTCCCCTTCTCTCTCCACGTCTGCGAACGTGTTTGATTCAATCATGCAGATAATGAAGCATTGTCGGCTCCTGGGGATGAAGTTCTAAAGATGGAGGCAATGACGAGGGCGCCAAGTGACAGGAAGTTTAATGAAGACAAATACAGGCAGTGCCACTTTCGTAATCTCGTTTTTTTCCCCCTACACATCTGAAACATTGACAGAAGACCCAAACGAAAAGGAACTGGGGGGGGGGGGAGTTTGACACACTTCCTGCAAACTAATTTCTTCCCATAGACTAACAATTGTCCACAAGTGAAGCGTGCTTTAATGAGATATGGACATTTGTCTGTTTGCTGTTTTGTTTTGTTGACGTTTCGAAAGAAGACATATTGAAAAAAGATGACTACGCATGAGCCACAGTATAACGGAAATAAATGAAGAATGATGGGGAGGAGAAATGTGGAGCAGACGACATATAAATATTAAAAGTGTGAGTGTGAAAAGGTCAATATAAGACACAAAATAAAACAACTGGAGTGCGGGTGAAACTTAAGCTTAAGATGTTTCAAAAAGAGCGATGTCTTGAAAGTATACTTGACTTTTTGGTATATTGTATTCATTGATATAATTATGTACAAATTTGTCAATGGAAAAAAAAAAACTACTTTTGTGACCCATTGCCTCAATGAGACGAACAGATCAAGAGTTCAAACATTGTAATATTATGTCTGTCTGTCTGTCTGTCAGTCTGTCTGTCTGTCTATCTATCTATCTATCTATCTATCTATCTATCTATCTATCTATCTATCTATCTATCTATCTATCTATATATCTATCTATCTATCAGTTGAGGATTCCAGCATTGTTGGTCATTCTTTTCCAATCCAATTATAACTAGCGAACTTCACATTTGATATTATGGGATTTAGTGATTTATTTATTGTGTAGATTTGAGCATGTATCTCTTTACTTTACTTTACTCCCATCTTTCTCTCCGTCCAAACTCTCTCTCTCTCTCTCTCTCTCTCACACACATTCTCTCTCTCTTACCTTTCTCTTCATATCCCTTCTATCACCTCTCCTCTTCTATATCCCCCCAGTGTTTCTGTTTCTCACCTTTTTCTTGCACTCTTTTTCTATAATGCGCACCAGAGTTCTTGCACAAACTTTCTCAACGTCGTTTTGCTCCCTTGTTGTCTCTCTCTCTCTCTCTCTCTTTCTCTCTCTCTCTCTCTCCCTCCATCTTTTCTTCCTTTTTCTTTCCCCGTGCTAAAGATTTGTCCTCTATCACCATACAAAATGGTCTTCAGTCTTCGGGAATTATTCCACGACGTTTTGGGAAGCTGTTTCTCTAAAGAAGCGTTTAATCAAACACGCAGATCTTAATTCGTTCTCTCTATCCACGCTGCCCAATCCATGGCTTTATTTATTCTCCTCTATTATCTCAATAAGTAAATCAGGTTAGTCGTCAAGGCAACAAACGATCATCAAATCAGATGGCGGGAAAATAAATTGGAAGAAGAAGTAGGAGGGTGAGAGAACTCATGATTGGTTCATCTCTCTGTTACTTGAAGACTTAGGGCGCTGGCATTCATAGTTTCTGCTCGCCATTCGACTCAACGCCACTTGCTCAGGACTTAATAACCTGAAGGCTAGGAGGGCTTGACCCGCTCAGTAACGGACGTCCCTTGAGACCTGGGTCTCATCTTCCTCTGGGCTGTAGCAGCAGTGGTGGTAAGGGGGAGGGGAGGAATCGATTTCATTAAATGTGTGTGGGTCTATGTGTGGGTTTTGTTGGGGGGGGGGGTTTGAGTGAGTGCATGTGTTAGAGTGAGGGTTTGTGAGTGGGTTTATTTGAGGGTTGTGTATGTTTTTGTGTCCTTATTATGTAGGATTCTGTTTCCAAATGTGTTGGGATTTCTTTTTTTTTTTTTTTTTGTATAATGTTGGTGTGGGCATGGGTTTGTGTTTGTTTATGAGAGTTACAGTGCGGTTTTGTGTGTGGATTGGTATGATGATGTCTGTAGATGTGTAGTGATAGTAGTGTGTGAGTTTATGTGTTTGTTAGCAGGTTTTTGTGGAAAATGGTAAAATTTATGATGTTGTGTGTGAGGGGTGTGTGTGAGGGGTGTGTGTGAGGGGTGTGTGTGTGAGGGGTGTGTGTGTGTGAGGTGGGTGTGTGAGGGGTGTGTGTGAGTAGCTGTGAGTATGAGATGGAACATGTCAATGAAAAGAAAACGACAATCAAACAGTATATGTGTACGTTAGAAAAAGACTTCCTTGTAGGAGACTTCTCAAGATCATGGAAACTACAAGTCTGACATTGTCAAGTTAGGGCCGGCCTTAGATAAGTGGAGACCCTGGGCGAAGTGAATGTGATGGTCCATTCTCCAAGTGAAATATAGATATTATTGAAATTGAGATATTATTAACATTTAGCTTATGTTTGTTTGTTTTTTAAATTGACATCAGTGAAGCTCCATTTAGCGTCCTTGAACTTGTTCCGTTTATTGTGGAAAAACTTCCATTTATCTATTTTATTAATAAACACATACACACATATACATACATTAGATGATCTTTGCATGAGTAAAGTAGCCACAGTAGCTCACCTTCTCCAAGCAGTATGGTCAACTAAATCTATTTGCGGCTAAAACAATTTCTAATACAGTAGAAATGAAAACATCTGGACATGACCAAATCATACAAGTAAATGTATATATATATATTAAGAATTAAACAGTTCAGAATAGATGGCTAACTTTAAAAAGATACTTGGGTAGTCTATTAACCTTTCTGTATGGAAACAAAGTTAAGCAATTTATATATTTTCATAATAAAATGTTAGTCATTATTAGGGTTTTAAACTGAATCGTTGAATAATATCAGTACATTGTTTCATCAATACTTCACCTGCTAAATAACGTGCAAATGTTATTTCCTGTATTAACATAGATGTTCGAATACTTCGTGCTAGCTAAAATTGAAATTAGTGACATCAGTTACTCCTCTCAAAAGTTAACACAAAATATTCTTTAAATTTTATTAGGAAATGAAACACTAATTTGACTTCAAAGCGTTGAATAATTTTTTGACCCCCCCCCCCCCCCCCCCAAATATGCAAATCCTGTCAATCACAGAACTAATTTTTTGTTTGGTGTAGTGCATAAGTTGTAATACAAATACTAATTATGAAGTATAATGGATTATTACTATTAATGCCTTAATTATAGGCTGGGGAGGTAAGACAGCTTGTACGTCATCAAAATACATTTTTTGTTACAAATATTATTACCTTTATGTTACACAAGACGTATGACGTCTCAGTAATATTAAATGAAGAAAAAAAATATAAACATCATTTGCATGATGATACTTTTTAAAATAAAGTAATTTTAAAGTGTTTATTAATTTTGATAATAATATATTGGTATTATTATCAAACCGAAGGCGTTTGTATTTAGTGAAACACTGTAGAAGTATTTTTTTTGTTACCTCCCTTTAATAAAGTTCATACTACAGTAATAAGCTTTACATAGATTTATTAAATTTATGCATGACATTATTTAATATTGATTATTGATAGAATACAAAAAGAGGCTCTAGGAAGAAAGACTCAAATTTAAATTAGCAATAATACATAAAAAAATGTTTCAAATTATTTACAAAAACGACCCACCCAATTGTATTAGTTTATGTACAAAAGTTAGATTATTGGCAGATGATAGTATTATATAATAATGACAATATTTTCTTTTCCGATGATTAAGGATGAGTGCAGTGTTTCAAATGATTACGCAAAGTCAGTTGTGACCTATGTATTTTTTCGCATCTCATGCAGACAAAGCCGTTGTCCACCGACCTATTGAACCAAACTGCCCACAGGTTGTGACGTTGCAGGTCAGTGTTCAAGCCTACTAGAACGAATGGTCTCGACTACAGACAGTTAGTGTGGACTCGAACCGGCCTTTACTCGCGCCTTATCCTCTATGCTATAAACTGTTTAGAAACTAAAGAGTCGCCTCCCCTTGTAGTCAAACATTTTGTTGTCAAACTTGTTCATGTTCAATAAAAAAAAAGGGAGAACATTTCAAATCCTCTGTTTGTTTCGTAAAGCTTTCATTGCTAAAAGGAAGTCAAAGTTTTTCATTAGTCATCTAGTATCAAAGAAATATTAATTCTAGTGATTGATTTCGTTTTCAAGTAAAGACAACTACTGGACAGATATTCATAATCTTTTTTTTTATTGGCGTTTAAAATTATTAGTTCAAACTCTCTCAAACGCGCCCTCAACCACTACAATGCCGAGAAACTCCCTAGTCCGAGGCACCCCATTGTTGTTTCATATTGTTTCATTGAAAATTAAAAATATCCTACATTTCCCTCCACCCTCATTCGCCCGCGCCCCCAATCGCTCAACACCCTATCCTTTCCGACGCTTCACGCGAAGCAAATCTCATTGCCACTGTCGCCTTTGCGGAGTATTTATTTCTGTCTAATTAGCTGTGGGAATTCTGCCTGGGCCTCTTTGCGCTTCGGAAGGGACAATCTGGTGAGCGCCCTTTCCACCCCCCCCCCTCAATAGCACAACCACCTCTTATGCCCTTAATCCTCCCTCCCTTTCCTTCAATCTTTAACCATCATCGACTGATCAGACTTCCTCTGGGTTGACAATATTGGGACTTTGCTTTATTAACTGTAGAAGTCCTGGGATCCAATTAAACAGGACAGTTTCTAGAGAAGGCAGCAAACTACAAAACAACGTTGTGTGTGTGTGTGTGTTTTGTTCATTTTTCAAACATGTTTCTACAGCTGTAAACTAAAATTAAGCAGACATGATGTTGAGCGAATCTAGACTCCTGAAGATCCAAGACTAAAGTACACAAAGTGTTCTCTTTACATTTCCAGCGTTCTTCTAACAAACTAAGTCTCCAATTGTTGTGAATGTTGGTGCTCACAGATTTTGTAGTAAGCTACACTGGTAATGAAAGAAAGAAATGGGTCTTATAATGTGTCTTATAATCATTAGAGAAATATAATACATCAACATTGTACACACTAAATATTATAAACATTAATCTTATAAAAATTATTGACATTTAATATTATTAACATTATAAATATGTAATATTTTAAAAATGATAAACATATAATATCATAAACAAATGGTAGTGTGTGTGTCAATCTTTAATAAAAAATTAAAAAACGCATTGGGATGGTCAAGAGTTTGGGAAAACCAGAAGCTCACTACAGTGACCGAAATGGAAGTCTACAAGGCATGCGTTATGAGTACACTGCTGTATGGCAGTGAATCATGGACCACCTACGTAAAGCAAGAGAGAAAACTAAACTCATTCCATTTGAGATGTCTCCGTAGGATCTTGAAAGTCACATGGAAAGAAAAAGTGTGCAATACTGAGATCCTTGCGCGATCAGGTATTCCCAGCATCTTTACAGCCCTCAGACAACGTCGCTTGCGCTGGCTTGGACATGTTCGCCGGATCGTGGACAATCGCATCCCGAAAGTCTTCCTCTAGACCTCTACGGACAACGCGACTGGTTCAAGAAAAACAGGTCGCCCCCACCTCCGTTACATAGTTGTAATAAAACGGGACCTCAAATCAGTGAACATCAATACTGACCATTGGGAAGACATAGATCTAGACCGCACCAGATGGAGAGAGACAGTGACCAAGAAAGAACATGGTCCTCAGCTCTGGAAGAAAAACGTACAATGCGAAAAATGCCCAGCACCTCTACCACCTAAGCGAAAGCCACCTTAACCTGCAATATTTGTGGACGGGAGTGTCTCTCCAAAATAGGGCCCCACAGTCACATGATGAAGTGTGCGAAATGAACCACAGTCGTTCTACGACAGAAGGAGGCCAACACAATCTATAATTACAAATTGAGTGTGTTGTCAGTTGAAATGAACGAGAGGGGCAGTGGGCAGTTCGTGATATGATGATGAATAATAATAAAGTTTTCTGGGATCAAGAATTAGTTCTTCATGGTTTTTTTATACCTAGGCCAGTGACAGCTGCACTCAAGGACGATGTCGTTAAGACAGTTTTTTGTTTTTTTTTAATTATCACCAAGAGAAAACTTTATGCAGAAATGATAATCTAAAAGTACGTCAATGATGTCATAAACAGATACATTTGGTTCAAAACACAAAACAGAAAAAAAACAAAAAAAAACTCACAATAACAATGGAAAACTTTTGTCGGCGGCCCCTGCGTGTCAGGCACACATTGCACTGAAGTTTATTTCTCGACAACACTTTAAACAGGTTTCCTAGAGCGATTCTAGACTCATCTTTCAAAGTTCTTGTGCGATATACAGTTATTGTTTATACCCTTTTAATTCTATTATTATTCCTCCTATTAGCTTGCCAATTCTTCATGGGTTCCAAAAAAAAGGTGGGTGAAAAATGATTGTAAACTGGACGGGTATTTCCAAAAAATACTTTAACGATTTTCTTACTAATTTGACAGTATATGTATAGCTTTTGGAAAATAGTAAAATTTAAATTTGTAAAAAAAAAAAAAAAAAACACTCTGTGATTGTAACCATTTTTTTAAAAAATATAATCATCTTAATATTATATTTGGATTAGATATCATTCATTTTTTTGAATATGTCTTGAGCGGGAATTCCCGCACTGGAGACAAATTTTACTTTGTATTCAGTAAAAAAAATTACATTCATACCTTGGCGTACATTTTGCGCACAGTCTTATGCAGAAATTATGAGCTGGACTGTAATAGAAGAATTGTTTGTGCAAGCTGAATGGAAAGATTTCTTGCAAGATTGAAGCATGACAAGCATTTGTAGGTCACAGGAAATACTGCATTCCTCACTAATCTTCGGACTGGAAGACATGTCTTATTTATGTATGTATGTATGTATGTATGTATGTATGTATGTATGTATGTATGTATGTATGTATGTATGTATGTATGTATGTATGTATGTATGTATGTATGTATGTATGTATGTATGTAAGTCCCGAATAAAATCAAAACCGTTTGACCAATCTTGATAAAACTTGGCATAAATTTTCCTTGGATACTAAATGGAAAACTAACGAAAGTAATTAGCCCTACAACAAACTGAAGACCCTCAAACAAAAAAAAGTTGCCCAAATCTATGAAAGTATTACTATTTCATTGATCTAGGTCAGTGGTACCCAACCTTATACGGCCTGAGGGCCATTTTAATTTCCGACACTCGTGTCGCGGGCCACATTAACGAAAGATAAAAAAAAACAGAAATAGAGACTACATTATGTTAAGTAGTTTTATCACAATCTCGTGTATGTTTGTAGATCTACTTACACACTGAAGTCAATTATGTAACAGTGGTTTTAGGCGTCTTGTGACGGAAAGTTTTTCCACTAAATTAAGTTCTTGTAAACATTGTGATCATACCCAGCAATTGTTTTCGGAAATGTGCAAGGATTATGTGGACAACAAGGCGTAGAAATTAATGGCCTGTATCGCTCAAAATTTTTTTAAGCAGGGAGGTCTGACTTTGTAAGTCAATCAGTTCCAGTGGGTGTCACTCCACAGCGGCAATAGAAATGATTTCAAATCTGCTGCTCTGTCATTTAGTTTTAAATGGAGATTTTCACCAACATCGTCAACTCGTTTTGCAGTTGTCATGTCAGAAAATCTGAAAGCTACAACTGTTGTTTTTCTTTCTGGACGATTGTATTCCATCTCTGTCAGCAATTACTTTTGTATGCTTCATTTCTCTTCTTTAAATGTGAGCAACGCTGTAGCCTCCATTACAGCCGCGACTCATTTCTTGACTTCTTGGTCAATAGTTTCGCCAATCGCAAATATCTTAGTCAACTTTTGACGTAGCTTCCCGATCTGTTCTTAGCGGCTCAAACCAACAATGCCTCCATATTTTTGTAAAGGTTTGTTTAAGAATGCATTTTATGTTATGTTCCTTAAAATCATAACTGTACAGATCAAACATATTAACTTATTATGTTCCACAAAAAAAAAGATCTGTCCATTTTTCCTGAAAGTTTCAACATCCAATTTTCGTTTCTACGACCATCCCATTACAATAACGAACAAATGTTACATGGAACGACACCAATCATGTCGGTGTCAGAAGAATATGAATCAAAATGATGCAGATAAGATGCGCTGCGTTATACACATGAGTTGTCAAGGACACTACAAGCTCAAGACAGCCGCGAAAATATACAAGACTCTAAAACAACTGTTAATTCTTGTCGCCGAAAAAAACAACTTGAGTTCTTATAGAAAAAATAATTAACATGAATATTACAATACGATAAGTTAGAAATCCATCGAGAAAAAGTGAGAGTCCAAACATAGAGAAAATAATTTTTTTCAACCTGTTTTATTTATTTTTTTATTTCCTACATTTTGTGCCGATATTTTGGTGGGCCGGTCTGAACCATTTCGCGGGTCGGATCTGGCCCGCGGGCCTTAGTTTGGGCATCACTGATCTAGGATATACAGCCATGTTTGCATGAGACAAGATCGAGAGGTCACGCATGCACAGAGCAGATGATAGATCTACTCTTCGCAAATATTTTGTTTTTACGTACATTCGTTCGCTATAGCTGCGACTTTATCTGGCGTGGCATACATTTGAATAGCTCCGTGCATGATATCGCGCGCTTCTTACAGTAGGCCCTACCGTAAGGTCACGCATGCTGAGAACAGCTTCATTTGTACTATTTTTACATTCACGTATTCGCTTTACTTATAACAGTATTGTGTTGTTTGTGTTTCTAACACACTATATCACAGACTATATTAGAGTTACGCAATTTATAAACCGCGGCCGACGGTAAGATCTGGCTAGTGTCCTATATAACTGCTTAATTTTGTAACCACATTATTACAATATTCTCCGCAAATAGGCATCTATCAATACAATTACAAACTCAGAAACATATTTTCATTACAATTTGAAGAGATTTACAAAAAAATCACTTTTCCATCGCGTCTCATGAGTAGACCAATAAAGGCTAAATAACCAAACAAAACAAAACAAAACAAAAAAATTAAAAATGTTGGCACACATGTTCACAAACACTTTCATTAATTTCCAAATACCGAAAAAAAAAACAACTACAAATGACCAATGCTCAAGGAACAAAATGCTTTGAAAATGTTCAGTCGCAATATTTATGTGTCTGAGTGTGTGCGTGTGTGGGCGCGAGCGAGTCTTTGGCTGCCGTTTTTGTTTCTCTCGGTGCTTGAATGACTTTGAGAAAGTTATTGCTAAAAGTCACGTGGCTTGTGTTCTTCAATGGAAAGCTATAAAATAACAACAGTGTGGAAAGAAACTAAATCCGACACTAATTCTGCGTTTGTTTTTGCTTGTTTGCAGAATTCTTTGGAGACTTAATTGAATAGAAGTAGAGCGAAAGTTTTAAAGAACAATCCGTCAAATAGGTTCGGTGCATTCTATGTTGGTAATAGATCCGAGCTCCGAGAATCTGTTACCTCTTGCGTTGTGCTTGTCAGAAAAGTGTAAAAAAAACACCCTTGCATCTGTTCCTAGCGTTTGAATAAAAGGTTTACCTCCAGTGGTCGTGTTGTTGAATGGCCAGCCAAAAGCCACCAGGGGATTGTTTGTTCGGTCACGGTATCAAGAAAATATGTTCCCCGACTTATTGTGACAATGTTCAAAAAAAACCTCAGTCGACAACGTCTCGGATTAAAAGATCGTACGTTGGAGTCTTGCACTCGTGATTTAAACATGGCGGAGTTTTGTCATGAGCGTGCGACATCTGGTATGGGACGGAAAGACTCACGAGAGGTTGTGTAGGGATGGAGGGGGGGGGGGTCAGAAATGTGCAGAGTGAGTAACTTTGTGCAGGGGCGGCATGAGAGGGAGTTAAGTAAGTCAAGCAATTCTAGTTTGTTTCACCCGTACACACTTTCTAGGAAATGTTTGGTTACATTCACATTTCTCTCGAGACTCAAATCTCAGTAACGTAACATTGTGACTAGTAGGTTGAGTAGGGTTAACATATACTCAGTAAAACAACACTGGTAGGCATGCATTGTCATTGTTCATTGATCATACAACTGATCTGCAAATTCAAATGTTTTTATCTCCTTCGTTCTAATCCGTAACATTGAAGAGATAAATTTAACTTGTAGTTGTATGTGTGAGATAAAATGAAACATTGAAGAGATAAATTCAACTTGTAGTTGTATGTGTGAGATAAAATGTAAAATTGAAAAGATAAATTCTACTTTCGTATGTGAGATAAAATGAAACATTGAAGAGATAAATTCGACTTGTAGTTGTATGTGTGAGATAAAATGAAACATTACAGAGATAAATTCAACTTGTAGTTGTATGTGTGAGCTAAAAGGAATATTGAAGAGATAAATTCGACTTGTAGTTGTATGTTTGAGATAAAATGTAAAATTGAAAAGATAAATTCCACTTTTGTATGTGAGATAAAATGTAGCATTGAAGAGATAAATTCAACTTGTAGTTCTACGTGTGAGATAGAATGTAAATTTAGGACGTAATTATCTTCTTTTTTGAAGTAATAATATAATTAATATATAAGGTAAGATAAGTCTTTATTATGTCGGACCATTTGTATTACGCAATGTACACTAGAAAGAAAATATAAAGACCTTTAGCCGTTAGTCTGGCCCTATGGCATCCTTGTTGACATCTAGCCGCAGAAAAAACTATATGTGGGCAATATTTACCTCGTTTGCCCCACAAGAAAACTTGAACAGCCCCATAATTGACTAATATTTATATCTAAAAATTTAAGCACAATTTTCACATGTTTACAAAGCTTCTATCAACTCACTCTGTCTGTCTGGTCCAAAAATTTCAACATGTTTCTCTACCATTTCCCCTTCTCGACTGAAGTTTAAAAATGTTGCACACAATTCTTTCATTAAACCTGACAGGACATGAATCAATCCAAAAATAACCGTTTAGTTCATTAATTGGTGGTGATTAATAATTTTGCTCGATTTGAAAATAAGGGGGAAAATGTTACTTAATGAGAGAAGTGGATGTATATATGAATTTAATCCCCGTATTACGTTTCGTCACGTTCTCTCTCCCTCTTCCCACTCTCGGATCAAGTTCAAAGTTTGCACAATTATTTATAGTCGATGACAATACACGAATCAATCCAAAAATAACCAATTAGTTACTCATTTGGTACTAATTAATTAATTGTATTTTATATAGCAGAAAGGGAGTGAAGACTATAATTTTCAGTTAAATGGCAGTAATTATCGGTTATTTTCGTTACATATGCTTCGTTTTTAAAAAGTATTTTTTTTTTCAATCACTTGTTAAAAATTGGACTGATGTTATTAGCGGCCCCCGAAAGGGGAAAAGACGCTATTAGTTTTGTGTGAAATGTCTGTCCGTTTGTCCGTCCGTCCCGTTCAGATCTCGTAAACTAAAACAGATAGTGAAAATCCGACATCACAATATTTTAGATAATTCAAAGTTCTGATGCAACGGTTTTTTTTTTTTTCTGAAAGCGAAAAATCAAATTTTTAAAATCACTTATGCAAGCTGTTTTTTTAAAGAGAAAAAGCTAATAAGTATGCATTATCAATTAGACCTAATTTATAAACAATAGTGAACTTTTAAACAGCATTTTCTTTAACTATTATTGAACATCCGTATCCTTGCTGTATTGTTGTTGTTTTTTTTGGTTATTTTTTGAAGATTCAAAACAGTTACTTCAGTTGGGCCAGGGGAGGCGCGTTAGCTGAAAGTAAAGCGCTTGGCTTCCGAACTGGGGGGTTCCTGAGTTCGAATCCTGGTGAAGACTGGGATTTTCAACTTCGGAATCTTAGGCGTATCTGAGTCCAACCAGCTCTAATGGGTACCTGACACCCTTGTTAACCGTAGACCACAAAAACAGATGAACTTTACATCATCTGCCCTATAGACCACAAGGTCTGAAAGGGGAACTATTTAGGCCAGGTTCACCTCTAACTTTGCATTCACTTGCACCTATCCTTTGATCTGCTTCACCGTTGGGGCACTACACAAGATCTGTCAACCTTCTTTCTCCATTCTTATTTGTCTTTGATGTAATTTCATTCAGACGTTCTTTCTGAAAATATTGAAGCCTGCCTGGGTGGACCACTGCGTGGGCCGATTTTGAGTTTGTGTATCCATTCTGTCTTTGTAACCTTGTTTTTTTTTTGTTTTGTTAAATTGCTCTTGTCTTTCTTGCTATAGCATGCTCACTGTGCCCTGGTCTAATCTTTTTTATTATTTATTATTTTAGTCACTAAAACACAACATTCGAACTCAAGCTCCCTTCTTCAAAGTCCAAGCGGCCATTAAAAAATACTGCCTAGCGTACTTCTAGAAGAGAGATTATAACCAGCAATTATATACTGCATCTTTTGTTTTTGTTTAATCATCAAAAATGTTTTTGAAATTATTTTAATAAATGAAAATTTTCACATATCTATATATTTGCAGATCAAAACGATATGAGGCTGGAATAACCAAAAAAAGGGATAACCCCCCCCCCCCCCCAAAAAAAAAAAAGAAACAACTAAAAAAAAAGGCAACTCACTACATTGTCCAGTTCCGGTTTCGTAGTGAAGGAAAGTGCAACATAGAGAAATTAAGACTTTTAATGTCATTTTATCTCAACACCAATCATTTGTAGATGGTCCAAATATTACAGCCTCCTTCATCTTTTCTATTATCAGGACATTAATAGACTACTCCACTTTGCACAAGAGAATGAGGAGTAATGTAGGATGTGTGGATGTGTGGATTGCAGAGTGTGTGGGTGTGGACTGTTGCGGGTTTGGATTGCAGGGTGTTTGGGTGTGGACTGCAGCAGGTGTGGGTGTGAACTGCACGGTGTTTGGGTGTGGACTGCAGTGTATGTGGGTGTGTGAACTGCAGGGCGTGTGGATGTGGACTGTAGGATGTGTGGGTGGGTATGGACTGCAGGGTGTGTGGGTGTGTGGACTGCAGCGTATGTGGGTGTGTGAACTGCAGGGCGTGTAGATGTGGTCTGTAGAATGTGTGGATGTGTGAACTGCAGGGCGTGTGGATGTGGACTTTAGGATGTGTGGGTGGGTATGGACTGCATGGTGTGTTGGTGTGTGGACTGCAAGGTGTGTTGGTGTGTGAACTTTAGGGTGTGTGGAATGAAGGGTGTTTGGGTGTGGACTGCAGGTTTTTTTGGTGTGGACTGCAAGGTATTTTGGTGTGGACTGCAAGGTTTTTTGGTGTGGACTGCAAGGTTTTTTGGTGTGGACTGCAAGGTGTGTGGGTTTGGACTGCATGGTGTGTGGAGGTGTGGGTGTGGACTGCAGGGTGTGTGGTTTGGGACTTCAGTGTGTGTGTATGTCTGTTGTGGGGTTACTACTTGAAACAAACATTTCTACAATATTGCTTTAAAAACATCTTTTTATTAAGCACTCTGGTAAACGTCTGCAATCCCCTACTCTCCATTGATGTAGCTATCTCGAAAATGGTTAGAATTCATTCTGCAGAGAAAATGTGAAAATGACACCAGTACATTAAAGCGATTACATTTGATTGGCTCCTTCTGCTAGAAACCTTCAATAAATTAATTAATAAAGTCAAATTTCATGAAATAATTATTTATCGAAGTTCTTGAAATTATTATTTTTTTGTGTGTGCCTCGCTCATATCTTCACCCTCGACATATCCTCATGAATTAATTAGCACTCTGCTCGTTAACTGAAATAATTGGCGGCCTGGACTACGAAGTTTGGCCGAGAACTCACTCTTAATTGATGGCGTGTGTCTCTTTTAACTCTACATATGTCAGGCTAATATATAGGCCTGCGTGTGTGTGGGTGTGTGATTTAAAATAAGTGCAATACTGGAGGTTCAGGTGTGTATGTGGTAGTGGGTTGTGGGGGGGGGGGGGGAGTTGAAGACAATATGTTTTATTGGTTCTACCACAAAACAAAAAAATGTTTGATCATTTAAGGCGTAGAGGGGCGGGAAAAGAGTGTTGGAGACGGTAGGAGGACCATGATTGATTCTTTGATTGGGACCCAGTTATAATGAATAATAAATTAAGGACAGCTTTTCATATGTTCTGCTATAGTAGCACCAAAGAAACGGAGCTTCTCTCCCTATCTGTTAGAGGCTTTCTAGTGACCTTCTGTTGACTAAATAGTTTTCTTTACTTTCCAGCAGAAAGAGAAAAAGATAGTTAAGGATGATGGAGATTTTTAGGGCTACATGTTGAGGGGATGGGGGGGGGGGGTTCATCTAATACACGCAAGAACTTGTTCATTTATACACATTACGAACCAGAAGGCACTAGAATGCGCCCTCGCCCAAAGCCCCCTTAGTTCTTTCGTCTCAACTTTTTTTTGTTCAATTCAGGTATCCAAGTATCCAACAATTCTCCGCCTACAAAGGCGTCGCCTTTAGAAAAAAGTTTAAAGAGTGACAGGTTTTTGAAGTCTAAGTGTCGCCGACTCCATATTGGTGTCCAATGAATGTTTAACAAGGCTTGGGGTTAACCAGGCTTTAGGAATCACTCAACCGCTCATTAAATTAGAAGTAGTATTGTCTGCTCCTGGTAGATTGAGTTATCTCCCCTCCCCTTCCATACACGCAGTCTACCGTCGTCTCACTAGTACGTCGTCCATGGTGGTTCAGGCAATAGCGCTGTAACATGCTTGACAAAGGAGATTTTAATTTTAGTTTCAAACGAATGATTCGTCATGGGTGAGTGAAAGGTAATTGCTTATTCATGGGAAACAAAAATGTTCCTTGGCCAGCGGGAAATAATCAGAACAATTCGATGCATGCAGTTTGGAGATTTCTGATAGAATTTAAAGTGTCTGTTCAAACTTTGTGTAGAGATAAAGATATTCAGTGATATAGTGATAGTGTAAACCATAAACTTCACAAATAATCTTTGCATTTAGTTCGCAGAGCTTGAATTGTACACTATGGATTGGTTGTACAATTTCATTATTTACGAATTGTTATTTCAGCTATGCTGGTATATTATTGTTTCATGGTTTTACAATTTTACATCTGTTGTATTTCTAAAAAGTTTTACATGTTATTTTCATTTTGAATTCTTAGAATCGATTATTCCATGATGGAATGTTTATTTCTCTAACTTTATAGCCCCCCCCCCCCTCTCTCTACTGTTTGAAATTAAATAGAACACGTTGTTACTACAAAATGGTTACATTGAATCTGATGTGAATGTCGTCTGCTTATCTGTGATCACGTTGTACTAGAATAATCTCCCCTATTATTTTGACTTGAGATAGCTCGCTACTGCAGATACGAGGGTAAATGAAAGAACGTAACAGATTATAATCTATGTCTCTTTACACGGACACAACTGAGCATGCAAGATAGGCGACTTTAAAAATATCTGTTTTCAACAAGAGAATATTATCTATTTTATAAGATAAAAAAAAACACTGATCGACTGACTGATCAAGAGGTCTCATCAACTGTCTTACGGATTCGCATGGAATTTCGTACTTATGTTCCTTATACCCCCTAGGTGCTCGCTAAGATGCGGCTTTAACAGATTCGCAGACTAACCACCGCAAGCTTTTTATCAATATTTTTTATTTTCTGTATTTCCCCAAAAGGCCGCATTCTATACATAGAAGTAGAAAATTCTGTATTTTTAAGGCAAATTCTTTTCTACGAAGTCAACTAATTTTGTATTGCCTTGCGTCATTTCTGCTTTATTTTAGAACTACTCCAAATAAATAATAAAAAAATCTTAATGGCATAAGAAAGGATCGATCTAGACTAATCCAGAGTCTATTTATTTTATTTTTTTCAAGAGACCAAGGAATGATACTTTGTTGCGCTGTCATTTCTCTACATTTTAAAATAAACAAATAAACTATTGCAGTGAATAACACTAAACTAATATTTCCTGATATTTAGAAGACCAAACTAAACGGGGAACGGGAATAGGGCATTCAATTTGGGACTTTCGGAAAACGCATTCTTTTCCTCCCTCTAGGCAGGAAACTGATAGTTTAAAGAAGTGTTCGCGGTGTCTACTGCCGCACATTGCTTGCCTTAGGATTAAAAGATACAAATAAAGAAAAAAAAACTAAAACTAACTAATGGTGCTACATATGCAGAATTTAAAAGCTGGAATTTGTGTGGTGAAAGGTTGATCTTAGGAGGATGCTAAAAATAGTTCGGGATTGTCATCGTAATAAAAAGGCGCTGAAAGTGGGGAAAGAAGGTTTGTGTGTGTGTGGGTGTGTAGAGGGGGGGGCGGGCTGGTTAAGATCGAAAAGCAGCATTGGGCGTAGGGCATAGGGCATAGGGCATATGAAATAATGACTTGAGAAGCCGAAGAAAAGCCAGAGATGTTACGTAGGAAGTTTTTGTTGTTGTGGGTGGAGGAGCGGAGAGGGAGGGGAATAAGTAAAAGTGGTTCTAGAATTGTGTGTCGGTGGCGTTTTCAAGCGGGTCCTTCCACATCCAATCAGAAGTCTAGGTTCGGAGAAATTAGAAGGCGAAATTTAAAAATAAAAATATCATAAACAAGGTTACAAAGATAGTATGTGTGGAAATGGAGAAGAATGGAGAAAGAAGGTTGACAGATCTTGAGTGGTGCCCCAAAGGTCCAGCAGACCAAGGGATAGATGAAAGTGAAGGTGAAGTTATATTTGAACCTGGCCTAACTAATGTCATATAATGATTATCTAATTGATCTAAAGGGTAAAAAAAAAGTGTACTATTAATAGTGAATAGTTATACAAAATAGTACATTTTTATTTAAAAACTGCTTGCATAGTGGATTAAACAAATTAAATTTTCGCTTTTCGAACTTTGAATGGTCTAAAATATTATGATGTCGGATTTTTTAAATATCTTTTCTAGTTTACGAAATCTAAATGGGAAGGACGGACGGACGACAGACAGACCACACAAAACTAATAGCGTCTATCTCCCTTTCGGGGGCCGCTAAAAAAAAGGGGTTTCCAGAAGTAAAAAGAAAGAGAGAGGGCCATTTAATTTAATTATAACAGATTACACACTTATTCAACGGCTAAATAGTGTCTGAAAGGGATTGTTACAATGTTTGTTGAAAGTTAAAAAAAAAGAAGGGGTCGTTCCGCAATAATAAGCAAAATTAAAGCCTGAGAACATATCAATGGGCGTAGCCGGTGGGTAATACTAGTAGTCAGAACTGTTTTAGAACGCTTCGAGACGCAGAGAGTGTGTCCAGAGGGAAAAGACGATTCATGATTTTAAATAGCAATTGTATGAACATACACATATAAACACAACAACATACACACCTGCACACATATTCATTCATACATGCACATGTACATAAATATTCAGATATACTCATTTACAAGAATATACATATATACAAATAGACACATGTAAATACACATACACAGACTTGTACGTATGCACATATACTTTACATACATGAATAAACATAAAGCTGAAGAAGTAGTTTAGAAATGAATGGCTTTGCTAAATGATTGCGTACAAGGTACACACTATTGAAGGTCGACAAATAGAAAATTGATCCAGGTATCTAGCTCGTGACATCAGAAATATGTCTTCCAGACGCCGTACATTAACCGTCCCCCCCCCTTTTCTTTTCTTATTCTACACACACTCACACACACACATACACACACACACACTCTCACACACGCTACATGTCAGACATCGTGTAACCACTAGATACACCTGCATCTCCCTCCCCCCCACCTCTCTCTTTGAGGCCCACCTAAGATCAACCAGCTAGGTTAAAAGTTTAATGCTAGAGCCGGCCCTGAAATCAGAATTAATTTATTTTCCTCCCCTAACCCCCTTCTACTCGGTCCCTAAAGGGCCTTGAAGGCTACACGCGAAACAGGAGTTAAGCTGGATGTCATGACCTGAGCTTTAACTCCTGAGTCTCTCGCGGATGCAGGCGATGAAATGAATATTACAACAGGTCTGGATGTTCAGGACGGCGGGGGGGGGGGGGGGGGGGGGTAATTAATCTCTAGGTAAAAAAAAAAAGAAAGGTCCCAGGGATGCATCATTTGGTCAAATTGTCGGTGAGATCAAAGGTGCTTTTAAATCACTTCCAACTCACACCACGTGACGACCCCCAGCGCAGACAGTGGGGAGGGGGTGGGAATGAGTGAGCTTGTAGGCCGCTTGGCGGTGCAGACAAAATAAGATGACGTAATTTCTTACGTAACTGCCTTTGACCTTGATGGTTCTTTGTAACTTATTTTGATGTTACCTAGATTTACAGCTTTTTTTCGTTTGTTTGTTTGTTAAAATGAGAAGGTTTCTTAGCAACACAAAATGTGTGGGATATACGTGTGTGTGTATTACTCAGTAATTAACTTAGTTTTATATCAATGGACACACATTCAATGGACACACATTCAATGGACATACATTCAATGGACACACATTCAATGGACACACATTCAATGGACACACATTCAATGGACACAGATTCAATGGACACAGATTCAATGGACACAGATTCAATGGACACAGATTCAATGGACACACATTCAATGGACACACATTCAATAGACACACATTCAATGGACACACATTCAATGGACACAGATTCAAGCCTAGTGACGTAATCTAGTGAAACACTTTCATTGAACACTATCTCTATTTAGATTATCAGTCAGCGATTTAACACAAACTTGAATTATTGAGCAAATATAAACACAGAATTTAGATATAGTTATTCCAATACAACACAATAATAATGACTTTAAAGATTAAATCCAGAGTAATATAATACGCCTCACAAGTGAATGAATCTTTACATTTATAGTTAACTTGTTTCTACTTTTTTTCAATGCCATTACAATTACTATGATCAAGAAACATTAACATTACTTTGTTATGTTTTTATGTTGCATTAATCATAACACGATACGTGACGTTTTGGCGCGAGATATCATTTGACGATAATTTAATAAGCACATAGCTTTTATAACAATGTTTATTTCCCTCTACCATAATATTGTATGTATAGTATGATTTTAACACCGTTCAGCGAATTGTTTTTATTAGCAATTGTTTGGTATGTATAGCTGGAGATAGCATACAGTTATTAAATAAACCAATGTTAATGTAAACAAATAATTGCATCCATTTTTAGTCTATCATCGTTTCATGTTGTTTTTAATTTTAAAGTAATATCTTAAAAAAACTTTTTTGGAAATAAAAGTGCGCCTCTTAATAAACACACATACACAAGCCAAAATGTTTATTAAAGAAAATGATGTGAAAAACAAACACACATTTACATTTAGTACCTGAAAAATATGTCTTAACACAAACACTCATGCAAAACATAGATATGAATAATTCTTTTAAAAGAAATAATACAATAAAAGTACATAATGTATTTCGCGCCAAAACGACCTTCGCGCCAAAACGTCAGGGCCAAAACGTCCTGCTTCGATCCTAACCTTATTGCAAGCATTCTTTCCTCTCAGTTCATGTATTATAGAGCGATAAAAGAGCAGAAAGATGACAATAAAACATAGCTTTAATTAGATGACACACAGATCTGATGGGATTGACCTCACACGAGATTACCACACACGAGATGACCTCACACGAGATTACCACACACGAGATGACCACACACGAGATTACCACACACGAGATTACCAAACTCAGTGATAGTACAAAAACAAACCCCATTTGGTCAGCTGTTTGAGACAAACATTCATAGAAAAAGCTAAAAAGATTCTAGAAATAAAAATCACCCTTTGGGTCAGGATTTTGTTATTAGACCATCACAAAAGAGATACAAGACACCGATAGCAAAGACAAGTAGACACAAACACTCTTTTGTTCCCCTGGCAATCAAATCATTTAAAAGAAACAATTTGATATAAACTTTGTCACATGTAAATTATGAGTGAGTCTGGTGTTAATTGCCTTTTTTTTTTTAGTTATAATGTTTTTTGTTTGGTGTAATGCACAAATTGTAAGACGAATTTCTTTACGGACAATAACAATCAATATTATTAGTAATAACTTTCAAGAAATGGGTCTAATACGTTCATGTGTTACACATCTATATTGGAGAGCTGCATTAGAGCGAGCTTCAGTGAATATGAAAAAGTAAGTTGGTACATGTTAAATGTCACTGTGATAGCTTCTTAATAACAATGTCCTACAAGGGCCGAGCGTATCTACACGTATACAAACACTTAGTAAATAATGTTCAAATAGACTTCATTAATGAAATACTAACATTACCCACCGGCTACACATGTGGATTTGGTTCCTATATATAGATATAGCCTGGGAATATAAGAAAAACTCTTGCTATATTTCTAATGTAAACAAATGATTAAAAAAATCCGACCTAAATACACTTTGATAGTGAGGTGCTTATGACTAGAGATGATTATATGTCATTTTGTTTGTGTCAGACTTACTTTACAGCAGCGACCTATAAAGGGAACTAATTCAGCTTATACCACCACTTCAATCCAGAACAATATCATTCCCTTGTACGAGATATCAAACAAAATAATTTATTACCAATAGTAAATTAACTAATTGTTTAAATTTTTAAAAATTGATTCTTGTGTTGTCAGGTAAAAGAAAGAATTTCGCAAAATTTCAGCTTAATCCAAGATTTGGTGTTGGAGAAATAACGTGTAGAAACTTTTTACCAGACAGACAGACAGACAGACTGAGTTGATATAAGATTTGTAGAAATGTGTGTGAGGGAAGATGAGAATCATGTGTTCAAAAAGTTAAAGTGATTAGTTGTTGTTACTCCGGACCTATAGAACAGACGTTTCTCTAGTAAACGAGGAACTATAGAACTCTACTAAACGGTAATGTTCCTTTCATTACATCCTATCTCAAACCTCCCGCAGGCGGCGGCGGTCAGGATTTGAACAAGAGACCATCGTAACCATTCAACGGCAGTCCAGAGCGCAGCCCACACGACTAGGCAGCCATCTCTTTAGTATAGTGTTTTATGCTATTGGCTGGTAGCTTCTCAACATGGACTGATATGTGTATGAGGCTCGGACTAAGGATACATTAGATCTATAAAAGTTGATAAGAAAACTTTATAAAGTAAGTCTCTGGGAAACACAACTAATAAAAAGGTAGTCAGCTAACAAGTGAAGGAAACAAAACTGATTTCATTTTTTCATTTTTTTTTAATTTTCTGTGATGAATTCTCCCTCTTTCTTTGTTTTTCAACATTAAAAACTCATCCATCCTCTAGAAGACATACTGGTGACAGCCAGACATCAGCGCTACACAGAGGCTGGGGTCATTAGAACAAGGATAAAACGGAAGTCTCAGTGAAGATCAAGTTGTAGAAATTATCCTCGAAAATTCCGAGATCCACGGCAATGGGAATAAACGAGACTTCAAAATCTCGATAGGAGGGAAAGTGTTTTAGGGAAATAATTTGATAAGGACTGATAAAACAAAAAGAGGTTTCAAGACGATTTGCTTTCTTTCTTTAATTTGATAACTACTTAACTAGACGGTTTCAACAAGTAGATTTGAGATGGGCGACTTACTTCCGGAGTTTGTTCATGACGTCAGCATGAGCGCTAAAGCAGCAAGACTTGTGGGAGAATTGTCGAGGGCGAATTAGCGTCTGGATTTCTAGAACCATTAGCGGTCTGAAGTTGTGTTTTTTTTTAAAGAAACATGGAAAATGAAAAGCAGGAAAGTGGTAAATGGTGAAGGGGTGGGACGGTCGTAAATAATTTTTCTGTCCTGATGTGAAAACACGGCTGCGCTCTGCGTTGAATGACGTTTTTAAGTCCAGTCGTAAAGGCCAGAATGTCAACGCTACCTCGCTCAAGTGGATGTTAAACTGGAGCCGAGAACTGGAGCTTTCAACAATCCCAGACCGATGAAGTCATTGAAATGTCTCACATGTACTCTGTCTCGATGTAGGTGCGAAGAGGTGCTCCCCCCCGCTCCTCAAGTTCTTCTGTCAGACAGTCATGCCGTAAAGAGAAGAACACTTTCACATTCTATCTATCTATCTATCTATCTATCTATCAGACAGACAGACTGATAGATAGATAGATAAATAGATAGATATGTGTGTATGTGTGCGCGCGTGTATTTTTACGAGTGCGAAAAATGACTCCTGCCACCTACCTATATTTCCATCGACTGTGTTTGTCCTATATGGTTTTACTGTTGCAAAACAGGTTTTTCAAACAAAAATAATAAGTGATTGTGTTCGAGTCGAAAGAAAAAAGATTGCGTAAAGTATTTCAGGGGAAGGGGATTATTCACTTATTATACTTTAGACCTAAACTGGACATGAACATCTCTAGCACAACACAAACAGGTCGTGAAAAACATCCAAAAAGCTGAAACAAGGTTTTGTTTTGTAAAGCATTGATAAGAAGTAAGATTTTTTTGTTCAACCCTAACCTATGTAACATATAATTTAATGTTTAGATCTAGATCTAGTAATTGGACATCGAAAATAGGAGTACTCTCGTCTCATAATTATTATTTAGCAATTTTTAGATACATAATCTAGAAAGAGCTAGGTAATCAAGCTATTTAAATGAACATAAAAAGATTAAAATCACCAGACTTGAATTATTTCGATCTAGGATTTTCGAAATATTATCTCAATGGAAACTAACAAGAAATGGCGTTATTTCATAGATTCGCGTGAATATATAGTTCTCTGATTAATAGCCCATTTCAGTTTAAAACCCACAAAATGGTATTGCATTCTTACTAAACTAAACTAAACCAAAGGGATTAATTTTCTAAGACTGACAAGATCGACTTTCCTAGATTCGTGGCGACTTCCTATACAGCTTAAAAAAGAGTTATGTACTTAGCAATGTCTCTCTCTAAATATATAAATATAAGAAGTTGAATTAGGCGTTAACACAAAAGTACTACAATAAAAATGGTGGTAAGTGAATAGATCAGGTAGTAGACCTAATCAGGATCATTCTAACGTACATGTTTAATGTCAGCCATTTTGCAGTATGGCGGTGTGCAGAAACGGATGTTATTTCCAAGGAGGTTATATTTAGATGGAGATGGCGGTTGCTATCAAATGTTCATTATCGGTTGAAGCCAGTGGGCGGAGCCTATTCGCCATATTGGTTTACTCAAAACATTCCATCCGTTTTCATTGCGATACCAGTTTTCTAATTCTCGTAACGACTCAAATTAGCCTCGTATTTTGTCATCATGTTTTTTTCTAAACTTCTCTAAGGCCCAAGTTCATATCTGGTTGTCTAGATATTTCAATGGATCAATTACAAAGCGCTGTAGAGCATGTAAAGTGATTTATACGATCACCTGATCGAGGTCTACAAAACCGAAATATAATGATTACATCGAAATTAAGCACTATTGTGGGCTGAAAAAAGCACAAAAATGATTTGCAAGAGGTTTGTTATATTTTATGATACTTTTTACCGCACTGAAATCACCACAAAATTGATAAACTTGAAGTGAAAAGAGTACTACTACCTACTACTACTAATAATGTTACAGTAATACTAACTAATCTTTCCCTAATTAAACTCTGGTCTACATCTAAAATGTTTAGTATGTAAAATGTGGGAAGATACATTTTTATACAAACATGAAGACATTATATAAGAACACACTGATAAACCATACTGAGTATACGAAGTCAATGAGCTAGTGGGAGATAACTAATTATTTACCGCTGAAGAGAATTAGTTTTGTATGCACCTGTCTGCTCACAGCACCTTTTTGCATATGATTCCTAAAAGTGTAATGTTTTACAGCGTAGTGATATCGCACGTTTTATAAGATATTGTACAATGTACAGATATTTAAATAATGTCGTGAAATATTGTCGAACAAATTTCTCAAAAAAAAAAAGACTACACGTTTTAATTTGAGTAGACCAAGATGGCTGCGATTTGGCTTCAACCTAGTGACGTCACGCCATCTCCATCTAAATATAACCTCCTTGGTTATTTCAATATTTAATTTTGTGCACAGAAGCATCCTCACGGTTTAAGTTTGAGTCGCTTTGAATTAGATGTGTGGCGGTGTTCTAACAAATTTGCAAATAGAATTTTTTTTCTTTCCACCATCTTTTTGTACATGAGTTAGAAGTCTGGTAGAAGTTCATTAACTTGTTGTGTTTATGTAGTTTGCTGAGCGCATGTCTTGATGTGTGCGTACGTACATATGAGTGTAATAGTACTTCCTTACGAGCTCAATAATTGCCTGTACTTCATAACATCAGACTAAGAACAGCTCAGAAAACATCATGCAGACTTGGCATTCATATTGAAATGGAAATGACGTCACCTGACCCATGGCAGCAAGGTCTGAAAAGTGAAAAATATGTTGTTTTTTTCCCCCTTTCTTTTTTTTACTTTAGCGCTGAAAAAAAAAAGCTGGGACTACATTGTGTCATTTACATTTTAGTTCATTCCCACAACGAGGACAAAGAAATCAGAATTTTTAAGATTAATGTGGTCAGTTGTTCGTAAACAATTATTGCTGTATTCTAGAATATTTAGTATATATATAAATGCTGTCAAATTGAAAAACTTGTCCAGATAGAAAGTGTTACTGCCACTCACAATCGTATATTTTATATCAGAAGAATGTGTTAACAGTTCAAGATTATCTTCCACCTGTTCCCCCCCCCCCTAATCAGCAGCTCTAGGGACATGAACGTGAGACTTGAATAATGGGAAGATTTTGGTAAAGAAATGTGTGCTCATAAACACACACCCCCCATATACTTTGTTCCATTATATAATAGAATTACCGCCCCTCCCCTTTTTTGTCCATATAAACACAGCCAAATCCTGGAAACCTCTATCACACACACACTTGAACAAAAAACCCAGGCCCACACTTACGCATTAAGTCATTGCTCTTCTTTCTGCTTGACATCACGTCCAACACAAGTCATTGAAATCATCTGCGGAAAAAAAAATATTCCATCCGAAGCTCCGCTTATAACCGACGCTCCTCTGATTGGCTGACAATGCTGGTCACGTGGCTCGTGACGCACTAATTCAGATTTAAGGGCTTGCCGTATCGGTCATTTTCATTCATCAATAAATTCACGTTAGAAGATAAGCGAAAATAAAAAAAAAAAAATTTTCGTCCCAATGTCAACATTTCAACATGAGCGAGGTAACAGAGCTACATTTAGTTTGTTTTTATGTTGTCTACCATGGGACTGACTCATTCTTTTACTTTATCAGTAGCAAAGTTTATCATTTAAAGTTCCTGTAGGGAGCTTACAGCCTCTGACTGAGAAGAGTGGAGTCATTTAGTTGCGCTTATTGTCAGAGTGACCTCCGACTGCCATAAAGTTATTCAAGAGTGAATTGATGATGACATCTGAGTTTAAAAAACAACAACAGCAAAAACAATGACGTCATTTATTTCAGCAACATGTCTTAATGTCATTAATTGTATTTATCTACTTACAAAACATATCGCGATAAATTTGTTTCCGTTGGTCTGGATATAATCTAGACCTTTAAAAAACGACTATTTCTACTTTCATGGTGTTGGCCTCTCTGTACCTTGAGGTCTGATGTAATTATCTGTCAAAGACCTCTAAGTATCGCAATACGAAACTTAGACATGATGCTCCAAAAAGAAAAGCTCCCTTTCAGACCTTGCGATTAAGATATTTTGTTTTTTTACCCAAGGTTAACGAGGGTGTAATGTGGTCAGCACAACGATCAACAGTCTGTTCTTCGCCCCAACTAATGTCAGGTACCCATTCAAATTGGTTGGAGTTAGGTGTGCCCTGAAAGTGTCGATATTCAAAATCTCAGTCTTAACCTAGTTTCGTGCCCAAGACCCCGAATTCTCTATAAATGTCCCTATTTCATCCGCCGTAGACAGACCCTTTTATCCACAATCCAATATAACCAACACTTCTGTGTATTACAGTTGGGAATAGTTAAAGAAACGGCACGTTATTTGTTTCTTGGCGCAGACTTACAACAAAAAGCCAACAGCTCAACAAGAAAAGGCTGGCTAGAAGAAGAAGCTAACCATTTCACAACACAGCCTCCACACCTGCCAGATGAATACAGAGTCAGTGTCCTTGCTAAACAAATTTTCAGCGGTCTGCCACGGAGACACGCTGTATCCAATATGTGTCTCAACTCCATGTGACTGACAACCATTGATTCAATGATATTTTCTTTCAAAGTCCCACTGACACAGAACCATTGATTCAATACTAGATATAGTTTGTTTCAAAGTCCCACAGACACAGAACCAGTGATTCAATACTAGATCTAGTTTGTTTCAAAGTCCTACAGACACAGAATCATTGATTCAATACTAGATCTAGTTTGTTTCAAAGTCCCACAGACACAGAACCATTGATTCAATACTAGATCTAGTTTGTTTCAAAGTCCCACAGACACAGAACCATTGATTCAATACTAAATCTAGTTTGTTTCAAAGTCCCACAGACACAGAACCATTGATTCAATACTAGATCTAGTTTGTTTCAAAGTCCCACAGACACAGAACCATTGATTCAATACTAGATCTAGTTTGTTTCAAAGTCCCACAGACACGGAATCATGGATTCAATACTAGATCTAGATGTTTCAAAGTCCCACAGACACAGAATCATTGATTCAATACTAGATCTAGTTTGTTTCAAAGTCCCACAGACACAGGATCATTGATTCAATACTAGATCTAGTTTGTTTCAAAGTCCCACAGACACAGAATCATTGATTCAATACTATATCTAGTTTGTTTCAAAGTCCCACAGACACAGAATCATTGATTCAATACTAGATCTAGTTTGTTTCAAAGTCCCACAGACACAGAACCATTGATTCAATACTAGATCTAGTTTGTTTCAAAGTCCCACAGACACAGAACCATTGATTTAATACTAGATCTAGTTTGTTTCAATGTCCCACAGACACAGAATCATTGATTTAATACTAGATCTAGATGTTTCAAAGTCCCACAGACACAGAATCATTGATTCAATACTAGATCTAGTTTGTTTCAATGTCCCACAGACACAGAATCATTGATTCAATACTAGATCTAGTTTGTTTCAAAGTCTCAGTACTTCTACATCCTCTCTATACAAACATGATTCCTCAAAAGGATTAAAGAGTTAACTGTTCAGTCGACTTAAGCTATCATGCGTGACATACGGTACATGTCATGCTTCATTAACGCGTAGCATAAATTCTGTAACGTCTGCCATCTGTGAAAGATTTGAAATAATAGTGTTATTCCCTGGTAGTCCGGTTCGGAGGATTCAGCCCCCGCGTCTTCTTAGCGTTACGCTTCCGTGGAAATGTCTAGTAGTGGAACTAGAGAGCCTAAGAACGGGAGGCGAATAAGGCCCCTTTCGTGCTTCCTTGGGTGAGCTTTTTTTATCTCACGCGGGGGGGGGGGGGGGCGGGTATGCCCGGTGACTCTATCCGAAACGTCCTCCACACCGTCCCACAAAGGGTTCGTCATTATAAGAGAAATAGGAGTGGCGGTCACCACATGGCATTTACACAACCCATATGCAGCCACAATAGCGATGGTCAAGACAAAAACTTCTGTAGAGACAACTCCAGCATCCATAACATGCTTCTTTACGGCCAGCTAATAGATGGAAAGCGAGGCCATGGAGGTCTACGAAAAGGTTTTAGGAACATTCTGAAAGACATTCTGAGAATCTTTAACACGGACACTGCCGCCTGGGAAACTGAAGTAATTATAGATCATCATTGCGCCGCGCAAATATTGCTAAAGATATAATAACAGCCT
Organism: Biomphalaria sudanica; assembly: GCA_036873155.1. Taxonomy (NCBI): domain Eukaryota; kingdom Metazoa; phylum Mollusca; class Gastropoda; family Planorbidae; genus Biomphalaria; species Biomphalaria sudanica. Next base: position 1,987,778 of record JAZGLO010000284.1, read on the forward strand.
TGGAATAGTTTGCTTAGTCGAACATTCAGGACCCGCATAGGCATCGCAAGTCACATGACAAGGCCCAAAAAACGTCGAGCAAAACACTGAACCCCCCCACCCCCGTGGATGACAAAAGTGGTCGTCATTGTTTCACGATTGACAACAATATATACATATATGTAAATAGTCAGGCGCCTTTTTGTTGAGTTACTTCCATAGCACAATTCATTATTCATTGGACTTCTTACCATATTTATAACTGACTAAATGCGTATTTCTCTGTTTTTGCACCAAGCAGCAAAAGTTTCAAAGCGTGAACACACAGTATGTATTGATTGAGGTAGTCATATACAAGACAGAAGACAAATTAGATACATATATGTTATAAGTTCTTATGAAGAGTTATATTTTGAATAAAATGCATGCATACATTTAATAGACAATCTATGACAACATATGATTATGTTTGAGACTGCTTTGGGGCTAGAAAGGACTATGTTTATTTACAACACACCAGTACACTTGTAACATGTTAACACAGGAATTAGATTTTTCAGAGTAAGAGGAAAGTCTCTATTCCTTTAGTAACTTCTAGTACACATTTCATAATTGTTCCTTTCCAAATGGTCTCAGAATCCTAAAGACTTGTTCATATTTTCTGTCACTTACATTTCCATTGTTTTGACTGTAAAACATAAAAAACACAGAATAAACGTACCTTAGTATAGGGCTCGCGTTTATTATATTACTTATAATGAACACCTTTTTTTAAAAATTTTAAATACTCATTGGTACATCAACTGCCAAGTACGGACGAAAGAGATCCCTGGACATAATTTTCTCGTCCTAAGCTTGCACTAACAACAGGGAGCCATGTTTAAACACGGCGCCCAATTACCATGTATCACTGTCTAGTTATAATCCTATCAATACACAAAGCAGTGCCGGCCAATGTTTTCAAGGGCGGCGGGGGGCCATAGGGTATCATGATCCATCAGCTGTGTCATAGCTCCCCAAACAAAACCTCGCTCTATAAATTTCATCATTTTCATTGCATAATAATGGGCTTAGCCTAGGGGGCCCTATTCCATCTCGACTACCCCCCCTTCCCTGCCCCTCAGTTGTCGCTAAATGGACTCGCTCTGTTGTATCATTCCTAGCACACAAAAAAACGTTAGCGGAAAGGAATGGGACATATGTAAGTGCGCGCACGCGTATGCATATGAGTGTACTGCGGGAAGGGTGATGTGGCGCGCTAGTGATCAGGCCAGGAACTTCATTGCAAACATCTGCCCGGCTCCCTCACGCCCCGCGTCACGTGATTCAAATCTTCATTCAGATAATAACTCAACTTTTTTTTGTTCCTTAATTTATCAGAAGAACGATGAGACTCACTTTTTTCTCTACCTAAAAAAAAATTTCATCAAAATGTATAAAAAAAAATCTGGGGTCAGAAGTAGGCAACAATGTTGCTTCTGTTTGACAACCGTGCTTTAGGATGACTTCGCGAGTGCGGTTATGTCGTCCACAAGTCAACCCGTTAAAACATTGTGTACAAAATATTTAGTTCTCTCTCTCTCTCTCTCTCTCTCTCTCTATATATATATATATATATATATATATATATATATATATATATATAGACGTTTTTTTAATTCGTACTTTGGGGAAAAAAGAAATCATTTATTCATTAGCCATAATTAAAAAAAAAGATTACAAACAGTGTTTGTGTTATCACAGAAACTCAGAGGCGGCCCCATCGAAGTCAACAGTGGACCAGGAATATTTTAACCATAGTCTTAGTTTGATCGTTTTAATTAATTTTTGTTCACATAAAAGCAAACTGGACAAGACCTCTTTGATAATTTGATATGATTTTTCTAACTCTTTTGGAATAACTGATCACCTACAAACAGAATGGAAACCTCCCAGACAGTGTCGGTAGCACCTGGTGCGGTATCTTTTCCAATGTGTCTGCTTTTGCCAAGATATAATTTATTTCAACTTGGTTGTCATCCTCAAAATGGTTTCACCCGCTTCGACCGCACCCTTTGTACCCCCCTATTGACGCTACTGCTCCCCGATATGTACCTCTCAATATGAACGTCGATTAATATACTGGAGTAGGCGGGGAAATTAAAAAAAAAATAGCCCGCACAACTAACCGGTTTCCCATGCGAACAGCATAGTGCACTATTAGCCTACCCACTAGTATGCCTATTAATCCTGATCATAATCGCTCTATCTACTTTACAGGTCTAGACTATAGCTCTAGAATATATATATATATAATCTAGAGCTAGAATAGATCTAGAACAGAATAGATCTATAATATATCTAGAATCTAAAGCTAGACTAGATTTAAAAACACTTACCTCCCCTGAAGTATTTCATTGAAAAGTGTTTTTTTTTTTTTTTTTTTATCTGCTTGCATAGATAATTTTTAAAATTAGATGGCTTACTTTCGGAAAATACAAAAAGTACCCATTGATTCAGAACTTTGAATTATCTAAAATATCATGGTGTCCGAATTTCATTTTCTCTTCTAGTTTCCGAGATCTAAACGGGACGGACGGACAAACGAACGAACGAACAGAATGATAGGCCACACAAAGCTAATAGCGTCTTTTCGCCTTTCTTTTGTCAAATTATAAATTATTATAATACAATGGTAGACACATATACAAGTAGACCAATACACAAATAGACAAGTAGACAAACTAGAAAGGAAGATGGTCTTTTCAAATTCACGTCATAAATGTATTTTTGTTTCTCGGGTCAATGTTGTAACATTGCTTTTGGTATAAATTTTGGTTTTCTAATGAGCTATTGAGTTAAATTCTAGCTACACTAGCTGTTTGATCTATTTCTATCTATGACCTGATAGGATATCACGAGCTATTAGTATTAATTAGTATACCATCTGTCGTTATTTTACTGTAATTTGATGCGAGCTTTTTCTCTCAGTAGAATACAAAAGGTCATGCTATTAGTTACTTTATCTAAGAGAGTAGAGCGAAACAATATGTGCATTTGGAGATTGACCACGCATTTTATGCAGTTTTACTGACACTTAAACATGTGCAAACACTTTTGACTACATCAAAGCCTCACACGTCCCATTCCTTCACATGCAAAATGGAATTATAATCGTAATACTATTTGGCTACCTAAGACTTAGATCAAGAAATATCATTGAATGGATGATTTGCTTTGATTGAAGCTATTTTGCAGATTGTGTACATTGGTCTAAATATTAGTATTCACCGCTCAGAGATCACAATACGAAGAAAGACAATCCCAGTTACAAAATCAGTCAACTAGTATTATGGTATTAAAAAAAGGGGGAATACAGAATTGGTAGATAAATGATTTTTATATTTATATTTCTAAAAATTTTGGCTCAAACGAAATACTATAAGGATAGAAACATCAGACATAGTATAGCTTCATTAACCTGTTGGCCTGTACAGACCACACAAGTTACTTCTGATGAGTTTAACTTGCGGTACCTCCTACCCTCCTGCCCCCGACCCACCCCCCCAGACTAGAAAGGTGCCTAGTTTCAGACATTGCATTGTAAAATGTTGAGACGCTTTTATTTTTCTTTTTTTTTTTGAAGAGGCAAAAAGCTGTTTATTTCTCCCCCATCTCCTTGTGTTCCAGGGAAGTATCTCATGGGCCAGTGAAACCGTCGGATCACTTCTCGAGATAGCCATCCCAGGGATTAGAAAAACACAGAACAAAAGACGACATAAAAACCCAGATCAAGTTGAAAAAAAAAATACCTACGAAATTCTGTATCCTGTTAGTTTTTGATGAAACTTTTTTTTTTGTTTGTTTTGTCTAGATGTACATCAAATTGTACAGTCTTTGTTGAAACAGGTTTTTTTTTTCTTATAAAATTTTTTGTTTGATTGTTTTATTTGTATGTCCTAATACATTTTTTGTAGAGTAGGGTAGAGTACAATTTGTTGTTAACAACTCACTAAATTCATCAACTGAATTTAATTTACAGAGTCAACAAATTTAAAATAAAAAAAAAATTCTGACAAGTGGATATTTTTTTTACTGGAAACAATTTATTTAGAAATTATTATTTTTGTACCGCTGAAAGTTTTCAACAATTTTTCTCTCCACACCCTCATGATTTCAGGGTAGACGAGAGGGGCAAAAAATAAGCTTAAAAATTTAATTATCATTCGGGTCAAGGATAAGCAAAATCTCAATTTCTATGATTTTGAAGATTTCTTTGCAGTCTGATTACATTCCAAGCCTTGTAGTGTAGGACGTAAGTTGGGTCTAGTGGTGCAGAACGTCAGTTGGGCCTAGTGGTGTAGGACGTCAGTTGGGCCTAGTGGTGTAGGACGTCAGTTGGGCCTAGTGGTGTCGGACGTAAGTTGGGTCTAGTGGTGTAGGACGTAAGTTGGGTCTAGTGGTGCAGGACGTCAGTTGGGCCTAGTGGTGTAGGACGTCAGTTGGGCCTAGTGGTGTAGGACGTAAGTTAGACCTAGTAGTGTAGGACGTAAGTTGGGCCTTGTGGTGTAGGACGTAATTTGGGCCTAGTGGTGTAGGACGTAAGTTGGGCCTAGTGGTGTAGGACGTAAGTTGGGCCTAGTGGTGCAGAACTTAAGTTGGACCTAGTGGTGTAGGACGTTAGTTGGGCCTAGTGGTGCAGGACGTAAGTTGGACCTAGTGGTGTAGGACGTAAGTTGGGCCTAGTGATGCAGGACGTAAGTTGGACCTATTGGTGTAGGACGTAAGTTGGACCTAGTGGTGTAGAACGTAATTTAGGCCTAGTGATGCAGGACGTAAGTTATGTCTAGTGATGCAGGACGTAAGTTATGCATTGAGGTGTAGGACGTCAGTTGGGCCTAGTGGTGTAAGACGTAAGTTGGGCCTAGTGGTGTAGGAAGTCAGTTGGGCCTAGGGGTGTAGGACGTAATTTCTGCCTAGTACTGTACGATATAAGTTGGGCCTAGTGGTGTATGACGTAAGTTGTGTTTAAGTGGTGTAGGACGAAAGTTAGGCCTATTGATGTAGGACGTAAGTTGAGCCTAGTGGTGTAGGACGTAATTTAGGCCTAGTGATGCAGGACGTAAGTTATGCCTAGTGATGCAGGACGTAAGTTATGCATAGTGGTGTAGGACGTAAGTTGGACCTGGTGGTGTAGGACGTAAGTTATGCCTAGTGGTGTAGGGCGTAATTTAGGCCTAGTGGTGTAGGACGTAAGTTGGGCCTAGTAGTGTAGGACGTAATTTAGTCTAGTAATGTAGGGGGTAAGTTGGGCATAGTGGTGTAGGACGAACGTTAAGCCCTATACTGTATGACGTAAGTTGGGCCTAGTGATGTAGGACGTAAGTTGGGCCTAGTGGTGTAGGACGTAAGTTATGCCTAGTGGTGTAGGACGTAATTTAGTCTAGTAATGTAGAGGGTAAGTTGGGCATAGTGGTGTAGGACGAACGTTAAGCCCTATACTGTATGACGTAAGTTGGGCCTAGTGATGTAGGACGTAAGTTAGGCGTAGTTGTGTTGGACGTAAGTTAGGCCTAGTTGTGTTGGACGTAAGTTGGGCCTAGTGGTGATTGACGTCAGTTGGGCCTAGTGGTGTAGGACGTCAATTGGGTCTAGTAGTGTAGGACGTATATTGGACCTAGTATTGTAGGACGTAAGTTGGGCCTAGTGGTGTAGGACGTAAGTTGGGCCTAGTTGTGTAGGACGTAATTCGGACCTAGTGGTGTAGGACGTAAGTTATGCCTAGTGGTGTAGGGCGTAATTTAGGCCTAGTGATGCAGGACGTAAGTTATGACTAGTGATGCAGGACGTAAGTTATGTCTAGTGATGCAGGCCGTAAGTTATGCCTAGTGGTGTAGGACGTAATTTATGCCAAGTGGTGAAGGACGTACGTTGGGCCTAGTGGTGTAGGACGTAAGTTGTGCCTAGTTGTGTAGGACGTAAGTTATGCCTAGTGGTGTAGGACGTAAGTTGGGCCTATTGATGTAGGACGTAAAATGAGCCTAGTGGTGTAGGACGTAAGTTGAGCCTAGTGGTGTAGAACGTAAGTTTGGCCTAGTAGTGTAGGACGTAATTTAGGCCTAGTAATGTAGGGCGTAAGTTGGGCATAGTGGTGAACGATATAAGTTGGGCCTAGTGGTGTAGGACGTAAGTTAGGCCTATTGATGTAGGACGTAAAATGAGCCTAGTGGTGTAGGACGTAAGTTGAGCCTAGTGGTGTAGAACGTAAGTTTGGCCTAGTAGTGTAGGGCGTAAGTTGGGCATAGATGTGTACGATGTAAGTTGGGCCTAGTTGTGTAGGACGTAATTTGGACCTAGTGGTGTAGGACGTAAGTTATGCCTAGTGGTGTAGGACGTAATTTAGGCCTAGTGATGCAGGACGTAAGATATGCCTAGTGGTGTAGGACGTAAGTTGTGCCTAGTTATGTAGGACGTAAGTCGGACCTAGTAATGTAGGACGTAAGTTAAGCCTAGTGGTGTAGGGCGTAATTTAGGCCTAGTGATGCAGGACGTAAGTTATGTCTAGTGATGCAGGACGTAAGTTTTGTCTAGTGATGCAGGACGTAAGTTATGCCTAGTGGTGTAGGACGTAAGTTAGGCCTAGTTGTGCAGGGCGTAAGTTATGCCTAGTGGTGCAGGACGTAAGTTGGACTTAGTGGTGTAGGACGTTAGTTAAGCCTAGTGGTGTAAGACGTAAGTTGGGCATAGTGGTGTAGGACGTAAGTTGGGCCTAGTGGTGTAGTACGTAAGTTGGACCTTGTACTGTATGACGTAAGTTGGGCCTAGTTGTGTAGCACGTCAGTTGGGCCTAGGGGTGTAGGAAGTAATTTGGGCCTTGTACTGTACGATGTAAGTTGGGCCTAGTGGTGTAGGACGTAAGTTGGGTTTAAGTGGTGTAGGACGTAAGTTAGGCCTATTGATGTAGGACGTAAAATGAGCCTAGTGGTGTAGGACGTAAGTTGAGCCTAGTGGTGTAGGACGTAAGTTTGGCCTAGTAGTGTAGGACGTAATTTAGGCCTAGTAATGTAGGGCGTAAGTTGGGCATAGTGGTGTAGGACGTACGTTAGGCCTTATACTGTAGGACGTAAGTTGGGCCTAGTGATGTACGATGTAAGTTGGGCCTAGTTGTGTAGGACGTAAGTTGGGCCTAGTGGTGTAGGACGTAAGTTGGGCCTTGTTCGGTAGGACGTAAGTTGGGCCTAGTGGTGTAGGACGTAAGTTATTCCTAGTGGTGTAGGACATAAGTTGGTCCTAGTGGTTTAGGACGTAAGTTATGCTTAGTGGAGTAGGACATAAGTTGGGCCTAGTTGTGTAGGACGTAAGTTATGCCTAGTGGTGTATGACGTTTGTTAGGTATAGTGGTGTAGGACGTAAGTTGGGTCTAGTGGTGTAGGACGTAAGTTGGGCCTAGTGGTGTAGGACGTAAGTTGGGTTTAGTCGTGTAGGATGTATGTTGGGCCTTTTTATGTAGGACGTAAGTTGGGCCTAGTAATGTAGGACGAAAGTTGGGCCTTGTACTGTAGGACGTAAGTTGGGCCTAGTGGTGTATGACGTAAGTTGGGCCTAGTTGTGTAGGACGTAAGTATAGCCTAGTGGTGTAGGACGTAAGTTGGGCCTAGTGGTGTAGGACGTACGTTTTGCCTAATGGTGTAAGACGTAATTTGGGCCTAGTTGTGTAGGACGTAAGTTGAGCCTAGTGGTGTAGGACGTTAGTTTGGCCTAGTTATGTAGGGCGTGAGTTGGGCCTTGTGGTGCAGAACGTAAGTTGGACCTAGTGGTGTAGGACGTAAGTTGGGCCTAGTGGTGCAGGACGTAAGTTGGACCTAGTGGTGTAGGACGTAAGTTGGGCCTAGTGATGCAGGACGTAAGTTGGACCTAGTGGTGTAGGACGTAAGTTGGACCTAGTGGTGTAGAACATAATTTAGGCCTAGTGATGCAGGACGTAAGTTATGTCAAGTGATGCAGGACGTAAGTTATGCATAGAGGTGTAGGACGTAAGTTGGGCCTAGTGGTGTAGGACGTAAGTTGGGCCTAGTGGTGTAGGAAGTCAGTTGGGCCTAGGGGTGTAGGACGTAATTTCTGCCTTGTACTGTACGATGTAAGTTGGGCCTAGTGGTGTATGACGTAAGTTGTGTTTAAGTGGTGTAGGACGTAAGTTAGGCCTATTGATGTAGGACGTAAGTTGAGCCTAGTGGTGTAGGACGTAATTTAGGCCTAGTGATGCAGGACGTAAGTTATGCCTAGTGATGCAGGACGTAAGTTATGCATAGTGGTGTAGGACGTAAGTTGGACCTGGTGGTGTAGGACGTAAGTTATGCCTAGTGGTGTAGGGCGTAATTTAGGCCTAGTGATGCAGGACGTAAGTTATGTCTAGTGATGCAGGACGTAAGTTATGCCTAGTGATGCAGGACGTAAGTTAGGCCTATTGATGTAGGATGTAAGTTGAGCCTAGTGGTGTAGGACGTAAGTTGAGCCTAGTGGTGTAGGACGTAAGTTGGGCCTAGAAGTGTAGGACGTAATTTAGTCTAGTAATGGTTCCGCAAGGTTGTTAACGCCGGAAGTGGTAATGGTCTTAAGCCCATCATTACCTACAAAGTGCTTCTAATGGCATGCGTCTCAAATAGCCTCTGACAACCAGTCCAACTCCTGGCCTTCACGTGTGGCTTAGTTACTGAGCCTGGCGGAACCGTTACCACAGACAGGAGAAGGGGCAAAGGCGAGCAACTGGTGCCTAAACCAGTAAGCTTCGGGCAGAAGGGGCTCGTTAGCCTTGGTTGGCTACCCATCTAGGAGAAGGAAAACTCTGAATCCAAACCTCCGCTGCCCTGCGGCTATACCCAAACATGGGAAAGGCTTCGGGAGACAACCCTGAGGAAAAATCAGGAGCTGGTGACCCTTAGGCAGACTGTGGCACATAGTTCTACAGCCTGGCAGATCCTGCGGCGCTACTGATCCGAAACTGTACTGGATACTCCGTCCTTTGGTCACATCAGCTGCGCGGAGAGGGGGGAACTGCTGTGTGGGCGACATCGTTCCGACCATAAACAATGCCCAGGCTTTCATCTCACTTATTCAAAGCCCTAACCCTAAAAAACTGGAGAGGACACTCCAGCTTCACCTTAGGCGTCGGCCAAACACGGGAAGTGGCAGTCACCGGTTATAAGCTCAAATGCTCAATTGACGTAGAGCAGGGCGCCAGGGGCCACTTTCGCCGGTGGGAGGGATCCTAGGATTCCAATGGACAGCTACCGCCCGCCTCAAGCTGGGCAGCCCCCAGCCAATAAGGTGCTGTCCCGTCATGCCTGTCTTCCTCGTTTGGGTACACGAGGATAGGACAAAATCTGAAAAGCAGGCACAAAGCCAATGTACCAGTCGACATGAAGAAAAAAAAGAGGAGCTCCACTCTTAAACTGGGCACATGGAATGTGCGTACTCTACAAACTGGACTTAATGAAAACCTATCAGACATAGAAGATGTCAGAAAATCTGCAATAATAAACGATGAACTGTCCAGGCTCAAAGTAGACATTGCCGCCCTTCAGAAAACTCGTATAGCTGACTCTGGATCAATCAAAGAAAAAGACTACTCCTTCTTCTGGCAAGGCAAAGCCGAAAGTAAAGTAAGGGAACATGGCGTTGGTTTTGCAGTTAAGAACACACTGCTGAACACAGTAGAGCTGAAGTGCAACGGTTCAGAAAGACTCCTATCACTACGCCTTAACACATCTATTGGACATGTGACTTTGATATGTGCCTACGCTCCTACTCTGAGTTCCACACCAGAGGCCAAAGATATGTTTTATGACAACCTTTCGTCTGCTCTTAGCGAGATCCCAACCACGGAACAGGTTATCATCCTCGGCGACCTCAATGCACGCGTTGGATCTAACAACTCTGCATGGGACAGTTGTATTGGGCGTTATGGTGTCGGAAAAGTAAATGAAAACGGACAAAGGCTCCTCGAGGTTTGCTCACTACACTCCCTCTGTGTCACTAATACCTATTTCAAGACTAAACCGCAGCACAGAGTATCTTGGCGGCACCCTCGCTCCAAACACTGGCACCAACTAGACCTAATCATGGTAAGACAAAAGTGCTTAAAATTTCTCAAGCTTGCCAGGTCCTACCACAGTGCAGACTGCGACACAGATCACTCCTTGGTATGTTGTAAGATCAATCTCCTCCCCAAAAAAATCCACCATACCAAGCAGATTGGAAGACCCCAATCAGATGTAAGCAAGATGTGTCAACCTGATCTCCAGATACAGTTTGCGGAATCTTTTGAACGCGAGTATAAAAATATCTCTGAGAATACAGCAACTGAAAAATGGGAACACCTCAAGTCCACCATACAAAAGACTTCCCTGGAAATCTTTGGAAGAAAAATTACAAAACAAAATGATTGGTTCGACTCTAAAGCAGTTATTTTAGCACCTGTCATCAGAGCAAAGAGAGATGCACTCGCTACTTACAAGGCAAAACCTACCCAACACAACCTGCTAAACCTAAAAGAAGCTAGAGCCAATGCACAGAGGACAGCAAGGATCTGTGCCAATGAATACTGGGTAGAGCTCAGTGAGAGTATTCAGCTCGCAGCCCAAGTGGGCAACATAAGAGGGATGTACGAAGGAATTAACAAGGCTCTCGGACCCTCCCAAAACAAGACAGCACCTCTGAAATCAACCACTGGGGAAATTATCACAGACATGTGCCAACAAATGCACAGATGGGTGGAACATTACTCCGAGCTCTACGCCACAACAAGCTCAGTCTCTGACTCAGCCCTTAAAGCCATCATACAACTACCCACAATGAACGAGCTAGATGAAACACCCACCCTTTCAGAGCTCAACAAAGCCATAGACAACATTGCTGCCCGCAAAGCACCCGGATGCGATGGTATCCCCCCAGATCTTCTAAAACAATGCAAATCTACTCTAATCCAACCTCTACACGAACTGCTTTGTAAATGTTGGCAAGAAGGTGCTGTGCCACAAGACCTGCGGGATGCTAAAATCATTACACTGTATAAGAACAAAGGTGACAGAAGCGACTGCAACAATTACAGGGGAATCTCCCTCTTAAGTATTGTAGGCAAAGTCTTTGCTCGAGTGATACTTCCCAGGCTACAAAAACTCGCTGATCGGGTCTACCCAGAATCACAATGCGGCTTCCGCTCAGGGAGATCCACGATTGACATGATTTTCTCCATCCGCCAACTCCAGGAAAAGTGCAGAGAACAAAGGATGCCTTTATACATTGCGTTTATTGACCTGACAAAGGCCTTCGATCTAGTTAGCAGAGATGGCCTCTTTAAAATTTTACAGTTAATAGGCTGCCCACCCAAGCTACTAAATGTAATCATATCTTTCCACCAAAATATGATGGGCACAGTGCAATTCAACGGTGCCAGCTCTGAAAGTTTCAGTATAAACAGCGGAGTTAAACAAGGATGTGTCCTGGCCCCAACCCTCTTTGGAATACTATTTTCACTGCTAATCCACAACGCGTTTGACAAATCCACTGAAGGCATCTATCTCCATTCCAGATTTGATGGCAAACTCCTAAATATTGCCAGACTGAGGGCCAAAACGAAAATCAGAGCCACCCTCGTAAGAGATATGCTATTCGCGGATGACGCAGCGGTAGTGGCACACACACAAGAGGAACTACAGTCACTAATGTCCCGCTTCTCTCAGGCCTGTAAAGAATATGGCTTGACTATTAGCACGAAGAAAACAAATGTTATGGGACCACCTACTACAGCACCACCCTCCATCCTCATTGACGATAACAAGCTGGACGCCGTAAACGAATTCTGCTATCTGGGATCCACAATTACAGATGACCTGTCCCTAGAAAAGGAGATGAAAAAACGCATAGGGAAGGCTGCCTCGACATTCGCTAGACTCAGACTAAGAGTTTGGGAAAACCATAAGCTAACCACGGTGACCAAAATGGAAGTCTACAAGGCATGCGTTATGAGTACACTGCTATATGGCAGTGAATCATGGACCACCTATGCAAAGCAAGAGAGAAAACTAAACTCATTCCATTTGAGATGTCTCCGTAGGATCTTGAATGTCACATGGAAAGAAAAAGTGTGCAATACTGAGATCCTTGCGCGATCAGGTATTCCCAGCATTTTTACAGCCCTCAGACAACGCCGTTTGCGCTGGCTTGGACATGTTCGCCGGATGGAGGACAAGCGCATCCCGAAAGTTATCCTCTATGGTCAACTCGCGACTGGCACAAGAAAAACTGGTCGCCCCCATCTCCGTTACATAGATGTAATAAGACGCGACCTCAAATCAGTGAACATCAATACTGACAATTGGGAAGACATAGCTCTAGACCGCAACAGGTGGAGAGAAACAGTGACAAAGAAAGCTATGGACAGTGAAAGTACATGGGTCTCAACCCAGGAAGAAAAACGCACAAACCGAAAAACGGCCAGCTGCACTTCCACCGAAGCAAAAGCCAATGGGAACCCTAACTTGCGCTATCTGTGGACGGGAGTGTCTCTCCAAAATAGGGCTCCACAGCCACACGAGGAAGTGTGCTCTGAGATGAACCATAGTCGTCCTACGACTGAAGGAGGCCAATGATGAATGTAGGGGGTAAGTTGGGCATAGTGGTGTAGGACGAACGTTAAGCCCTATACTGTATGACGTAAGTTGGGCCTAGTGATGTAGGACGTAATTCGGACCTAGTGGTGTAGGACGTAAGTTATGCCTAGTGGTGTAGGACGTAATTTAGTCTAGTAATGTAGAGGGTAAGTTGGGCATAGTAGTGTAGGACGAACGTTAAGCCCTATACTGTATGACGTAAGTTGGGCCTAGTGATGTAGGACGTAAGTTAGGCGTAGTTGTGTTGGACGTAAGTTGGGCCTAGTTGTGTTTGACGTAAGTTGGGCCTAGTGGTGATGGACGTCAGTTGGGATTAGTGGTGTAGGACGTCAGTTGGGTCTAGTAGTGTAGGACGTATATTGGACCTAGTATTGTAGGACGTAAGTTGGGCCTAGTGGTGTAGGACGTAAGTTGGGCCTAGTTGTGTAGGACGTAATTTGGACCTAGTGGTGTAGGACGTAAGTTATGCCTAGTGGTGTAGGACGTAATTTAGACCTAGTGATGCAGGACGTAAGTTATGCCTAGTGATGCAGGACGTAAGATAGGCCTAGTGATGTAGGACGTAAGTTGTGCCTAGTGATGTAGGACGTAAGTCGGACCTAGTGGTGTAGGACGTAAATTATGCCTAGTGGTGTAGGGCGTAATTTAGGCCTAGTGATGCAGGACGTAAGTTATGACTAGTGATGCAGGACGTAAGTTATGTCTAGTGATGCAGGACGTAAATATGCCTAGTGGTGTAGGACGTAATTTATGCCAAGTGGTAAAGGACGTAAGTTGGGCCTAGTAGTGTAGGACGTAAGTTGTGCCTAATTGTGTAGGACGTAAGTTATGCCTAGTGGTGTAGGACGTAAGTTGGGCCTTGTACTGTACGATGTAAGTTGGGCCTAGTGGTGTACGACGTAAGTTAGGCCTATTGATGTAGGACGTAAAATGAGCCTAGTGATGTAGGACGTAAGTTGAGCCTAGTGGTGTAGAACGTAAGTTTGGCCTAGTAGTGTAGGACGTAATTTAGGCCTAGTAATGTAGGGCGTAAGTTGGGCATAGTGGTGTAGGACGTACGTTAGGCCTTATACTGTAGGACGTAAGTTGGGTCTAGTGATGTACGATGTAAGTTGGGCCTAGTTGTGTAGAACGTAATTAGGACCTAGTGGTGTAGGACGTAAGTTATGCCTAGTGGTGTAGGACGTAATTTAGGCCTAGTGATGCAGGACGTAAGTTATGCCTAGTGATGCAGGGCGTAAGATATGCCTAGTGGTGTAGGACGTAAGTTGTGCCTAGTGATGTAGGACGTAAGTCGGACCTAGTGGTGTATGACGTAAGTTACGCCTAGTGGTGTAGGGCGTAATTTAGGCCTAGTGATGCAGGACAAAAGTTATGCCTAGTGATGCAGGACGTAAGTTATGTCTAGTGATGCAGGACGTAAGTTATGCCTAGTGGTGTAGGACGTAAGTTAGGCCTAGTTGTGCAGGACGTAAGTTATGCCGAGTGGTGCAGGACGTAAGTTGGACTTAGTGGTGTAGGACGTTAGTTAAGCCTAGTGGTGTAAGACGTAAGTTGGGCATAGTGGTGTAGGACGTAAGTTGGGCCTAGTGGTGTAGTACGTAAGTTGGACCTTGTACTGTATGACGTAAGTTGGGCCTATTTATGTAGCACGTCAGTTGGGCCTAGGGGTGTAGGACGTAATTTGGGCCTTGTACTGTACGATGTAAGTTGGGCCTAGTGGTGTACTACGTAAGTTGGGTTTAAGTGGTGTAGGACGTAAGTTAGGCCTATTGATGTAGGACGTAAAATGAGCCTAGTGGTGTAGGACGTAAGTTGAGCCTAGTGGTGTAGGACGTAAGTTTGGCCTAATAGTGTAGGACGTAATTTAGGCCTAGTAATGTAGGGCGTAAGTTGGGCATAGTGGTGTAGGACGTACGTTAGGCCTTATACTGTAGGACGTAAGTTGGGCCTAGTGATGTACGATGTAAGTTGGGCCTAGTTGTGTAGGACGTAAGTTGGGCCTAGTGGTGTAGGACATAAGTTGGGCCTTGTTCGGTAGGACGTAAGTTGGGCCTAGTGGTGTAGGACGTAAGTTATGCCTAGTGGTGTAGGACATAAGTTGGTCCTAGTGGTTTAGGACGTAAGTTATGCCTAGTGGAGTAGGACATAAGTTGGGCCTAGTTGTGTAGGACGTAAGTTATGCCTAGTGGTGTATGACGTTTGTTAGGTATAGTGGTGTAGGACGTAAGTTGGGCCTAGTGGTGTAGGACGTAAGTTAGTCCTAGTGGTATAGGACTTAAGTTGGGCCTAGTGGTGTAGGACGTAAGTTGGGTTTAGTCGTGTAGGATGTTTGTTGGGCCTTTTTGTGTAGGACGTAAGTTGGGCCTAGTAATGTAGGACGAAAGTTGGGCCTTGTACTGTAGGACGTAAGTTGGGCCTAGTGGTGTATGACGTAAGTTGGGCCTAGTTGTGTAGGACGTAAGTAGGGCCTAGTGGTGTAGGACGTAAGTTGGGTCTAGTGGTGTAGGACGTACGTTTTGCCTAATGGTGTAAGACGTAATTTGGGCCTAGTTGTGTAGGACGTAAGTTTAGCCTAGTGGTGTAGGACGTTAGTTTGACCTAGTTATGTAGGACGTAAATTGAGCCTAGTGGTGTAGGACTTCAGTGGGGCTTAGTGATTTAGGACGTAAATTGGGCCTAGTGATGTAGGACATAAGTTAGGCCTAGTGGTGCAGGAGGTAAGTTGGGACTATTGGTGTAAGACGTTAGTTATGCCTAGTGGTGTAGGACGTAATTTTGGCCTAGTTGTGTAGTAGTGGGGCCTAGTGGTGTAGGAGTGGGGCCTAGTGGTGTAGGACGTAAGTTGGGCCTAGTGGTGTAGGATGTAAGTTGGGCCTAGTGGTGTAGGACGTAAGTTGGGCTTAGTGGTGTAGGACCTAAGTTGGGCTATGTACGTCAGGACGTCAGTTGGGCCTAGTGGTGTAGGACGTAAGTAGGGCCTAGTGGTGTAGGACGTAAGTTGGGCTTAGTGGTGTAGGACGTAATTTGGGCCTTGTACTGCAGGACGTAAGTTGGGCCTAGTGGTGTAGGACGTAAGTAGGGCCTATTGGTATAGGACGTAAGTTGCGCTTAGTGTTGTAGGACGTAAGTTATGCCTAATGGTGTAGGACGTAATTTAGGCCTAGTGGTGTAGGACGTAAGTTGAGCCTAGTGGTGTAGGACTTAAGTTGTGCTTAGTGATGTAGGACGTAAGTTGGGCCTAGTGATGTAGGAAATAAGTTGGGCCTAGTGGTGCAGGACGTAAGTTGGAACTAGTGGTGTTGGACGTAAATTATGCCTAGTGGTGTAGGACGTAAGTTATGGCCTAGTTGTGTAGGAGTGGGGCCTAGTGGTGTAGGACATAAGTTGGAACTAGTGATGTAGGACGTAAGTTATTCCTAGTGGTGTAGGACGTAAGTTATGCATAATGGTGTAAGAGTTTGGCCTAGTGGTGTAGGAGTTTGGCCTAGTGGTGTAGGAGTGGGGACTAATGGTGTAGGAGTGGGGACTAGTGGTGTAGTAGTGGGGACTAGTGGTGTAGGAGTGGGGCCTAGTGGTGTAGGAGTGGGGACTAGTTGTGTAGGAGTTGGGCCTAGTGGTGTAGGAGTGGGGCCTAGTGGTGTAGGAGTGGGGCTTTGTGGTGTAGGAGTGGGGCCTAGTGGTGTAGGAGTGGGGACTAGTTGTGTAGGAGTTGGGCCTAGTGGTGTAGGAGTGGGGCCTAGTGGTGTAGGAGTGGGGCCTAGTGGTGTAGGAGTGGGACTAGTGGTGAAGGAGTGGGACTAGTGGTGTAGGAGTGGGGCTTTGTGGTGTAGGAGTGGGGCCTAGTGGTGTAGGAGTGGGGACTAGTTGTGTAGGAGTGGGGCCTAGTGGTGTAGGAGTGGGGCCTAGTGATGAAGGAGTGGGACTAGTGGTGAAGGAGTGGGGACTAGTTGTGTAGGAGTTGGTCCTAGTGGTGTAAGAGTGGGGCCTAGTGGTGTAGGAGTGGGGCCTAGTGGTGAAGGAGTGGGACTAGTGGTGTAGGAGTGGGGACTAGTGGTGTAGGAGTGGGGACTTGTGGTGTAGGAGTGGGGACTAGTGGTGTAGGATTGGGGTCTAGGGGTGTAGGAGTGGGGACTAGTGGTGTAGGAGTGGGGACTAGTGGTGTAGGATTGGGGTCTAGTGGTGTAGGAGTGGGGACTAGTGTTGTAGGATTGGGGTCTAGTGGTGTAGGAGTGGGGACTAGTGGTGTAGGAGTGGGGACTAGTGGTGTAGGATTGGGGTCTAGTGATGTAGGATTGGGGTCTTGTGGTGTAGGAGTGGGGACAAGTGGTGTAGAAGTTTGGCCTAGTTGTGTAGGAGTGGGGACTAGTGGCTTAGGAGTGGGGCCTAGTTGTGTAGGAGTTTGGCCTAGTGGTGTAGGAGTGGGGACTAGTGGTGTATGAGTGGGGCCTAGTTGTGTAGGAGTGGGGGCTAGTGAAGGAGTGGGGCCTAGTGGTGTAGGAGTGGGGACTAGTGGTTTAGGAGTGGGGACTAGTGGTGTAGGAGTGGGGCCTAGTTGTGTAGGAGTGGGGGCTAGTGAAGGAGTGGGGCCTAGTGGTGTAGGAGTGGGGACTTGTGGTTTAGGAGTGGGGACTAGTGGTGTAGGAGTTGGGCCTAGTTGTGTAGGAGTGGGGGCTAGTGAAGGAGTGGGGCCTAGTGGTGTAGGAGTGGGGACTAGTGGTTTAGGAGTGGGGACTAGTGGTGTAGGAGTGGGGCCTAATTGTGTAGGAGTGGGGGCTAGTGAAGGAGTGGGGCCTAGTGGTGTAGGAGTTGGGACTAGTGGTTTTTGAGTGGGGCGTAGTGGTAAAGGACTGGGGCCAAGTGTTGTAGGAGTTTGGCCAAGTGGTGTAGGAGTGGGGACTAGTTGTGTAGGAGTTGGGCCTAGTGGTGTATGAGTGGGGCCTAGTAATGTAGGAGTGGGGCCTAGTGGTGTAGGAGTGGGCCTAGTGGTGAAGGAGTGGGACTAGTGGTGTAGGAGTGGGGCTTTTGTGGTTTAGGAGTGGGGCCTAGTGGTGTAGGAGTGGGGACTAGTGGTGTAGGAGTGGGGCCTAGTGGTGTAGGAGTGGGGCCTAGTAGTATAGAACATAAGTTATGCCTAGTTTTTTAGGACGTCAGTTGGGCCGAGTGGTGTAGCTCGTCAGTAATACATATTTTAATACAAGTTATTACCAGTAAATTGTTTCACGATATTGACAGCATTATTTGTAGTGGATGTATTATCTGTATCTATATGTTTCAAATTTCAGAAAAAACATGTTCGGAGTTGTTGTTTTTTTTTCACGTTTAAATTTTGGTATTATAACTTAGAACAAGTTTTCAACAAGATTGATATTGAACTGTATTTAACTTGATATAGAAGGAACATGCCAGGAACTAATGACAAAGATTCAAAAAACAAACAAACAAACTGTATATATAAATGGTCCAACATACTTGCAGTCTTGTGTTTGAAAAGAAAAGTTTTGTGAACACCTGGATCTCTCTCTTTTTTTTTTCTCTCTCTCTTTATGTTTGATATTTCAACTTTCTCTTCATCTCTTCTCTCCTTCCTACACTCACACTCCTTCTCTTATCTTCGTTTATCTTAGTCTTTTTGTCCCTCCATCGGCCATCTTGAGTGTCCCTGTTCTCATTAGTCTGTGGTTTTCATTAAGCTGTATCGCTTAGTCGCTCACTCACTCTCTCACTCTCTCACTCTTTCACTCAATCACTCACTCACTCACACACTTACGCTCCCTCTCTCCCTCCCTCCCTCTATCAGAATATAAAAATGTACTTGTTTTTTCCACTCTGATTCTATTCCTTTCATGTCTGTCCAGCCCACTAATCTTGCTTCTGTCAGCCCTGAACATGCAAACAAGCAGACTCCCAGACCACTCAACACGAGGCGTTCATAACTTACCGCTGTGTGTGAGCAGCTACATACCCAGGCCGTGTGCGGGGATGTCACAATGTGACAAGCGTGATAGCTGCTCCTGTCACTTTCTGCACTGCGTCATCAGCTACACCAAAGGCTGACATATCAGCCTGTATATCATGGGCGCCGGTAAAAAATGTAGGGAAGCCGCAACTCTTGTTTACAAAACATCCCTTTCCACCCGAAGCAGCCATGTACCAGCTTCACCTATCCTTTCGTGTGTTGAACCGTTGGGGCACCACACAAGATCTTTTGACCGTCTTTCTCCATTTCTCTGTCTATTGTCTTAGATATAGTTTCTTTCAAAAACAGACCCGTCCATTCCTTAATGTTGTCTTTCCATCACTTTGAATGTCTTCCTCTTCTTCTTTTTCCCAGTAACTGTTCCCTGAAGGAAGGTCTATGCGATATGGCCATAGAGTTTAAGTTTGCTTTTTTGAGAGTGGTTAACAGGTCATCGTGGGGTCTAGTTGCTATGTTAATACTGTTTTTAATCACTTCATTTGTGATGCGGTCTTTGTAAGTAATACCTTGAAACTTTCTGTAGCATCTCCATTTCCATTGCTAGGATCTTCTTTAGATCTACAATCAGCGTCCAAATTATATCTCTTACACATTAATTAATGTAAAAAAAATTTTACATTGTTTTTGAATTCTAAATTATAAGATTTCTTTTGATGTAATACTCAATAGAATCGATAAATATAAATAATTAATTAGATTGAGCATACAGTCATTAAACCTTGTTAATTGATAACTTCGCTGTCTATGTCGCTTATACGTTTGTTTGATAACTTCGCTGTATCTGTCGCTTATACGTTTGTTTGATAACTTCGCTGTATCTGTCGCTTATACGTTTGTTTGATAACTTCGCTGTATCTGTCGCTTATACGTTTGTTTGATAACTTCGCTGTATATGTCGCTTATACGTTTGTTTGACTTTGCTAATAAGATGAAACCTAGTTATAATAATAGAAGAAGTTAATTGCTTTTTTATGAGCCTAGTGTCATGGGCGTAGCCGGGGGAAAGGTGGGCGGTGGTTCGGTTACCATACCCCACACCTTCGATGAAATTCCTCCACCTCACGTGACTGTTGTTTTGCTTTATTTATTTTTGTTTGTATTGAAAGTGACATTTTAATGTTAAACCCTCACTTGCCTCAATGCTGCTAAACCGGAGGGTGATCAATGAAACAAAACTAAAGCAAACTACAGACACTAAATTCCATGAGCAGATCCTAGTGGTTTTTTTTATTTTAATACCCCCTGCAAGGGTTTTGAGGTCAAAAACCTTATTATCAATAAAAAAAATTAAAAAAATAAACCATTTTAATTCAACAAATTCTATGAGTGGGTTTAGAGGCTTAAAAAAACCCTATTAAATTTTAAAAAAGAAAGAAAGCAAACTACAGTCACCAAAGTCCATGGGTGTAGCCGTGAGGTGGGGGGAAGAATGACTAAGGTAAAAAAAAAATAAACACCAATAGAAACCTCAAGGAAAAGTATTAAATATATATTCTAAGTCTCTTAATTCCATAAATGTAGCCAAGGGGGAACGCTACGGTCACTAAACTACACGAGTTGCTAAAAAGGGGGTTTTGAGATGCCCCTTTTTTGTTTGCAATAAAGACAAATTAAAGAATAACTAGTCACCAAATTCCATTCTCGTAACCATATACCCCTCCCCCATAAAAAGTAAAACAATAACATAGTTACTAGTTTTCTGGAAGTTGCAAGAGTCAAATAATAAAGTAAATCTACGACAATCCAAGCCACAGACTTAAAAACAAACAAAAAAAAATAAAGCAAAATATAAGCATTTGAGATTTAACCCTACGCCAAATGTCACACATTGATTTGTTTTTCTACCCCTTGATGGGCTCCCTTAAGTCCAGTGAATAGCAGATTTAACTGACATTTTTTTTAATTTAGAAGAGTAGCAGGATATTGCACTGTTGACATCCCTGAATACTTCTGCTTGGCGCTCCTTCAGACCTCTGAGCTGGTAAAGGAGGTGTATAAGTGTCTACTGTTGTCCTACTAACTCCAGAAAGAACTTATACTAGGGGACAAAAGTCTGAAAACAATGAAACTTGTTTACGTCTATCTATCTATCTATCTATCTATCTATCTATCTATCTATCTATCTATCTATCTATCTATCAATCTATCTATCCATCTATCTATCTATCTATCTATCTATCTATCTATCTATCTATCTGTCTGTCTATCTGTCTATCTATCTATCTATCTATCTATCTATCTCTCTGTCTATCTGTCTATCTATCTATCTATCTATCTAGGCCTCTATTTAACGATCTACGTATTTGTATTTCTATCTAGGCACCTCTCTCTCTCTCTCTCTCTCTCTCTCTCTCTTTTACAGTTCTTGTTTGTTTGAGAAACACCAGAAAAAAAAGTTTATAAATTAATATGTATAGGATTAACAAGAAAATTCCTTTATAAATTTTGGGTCGAAAAATTTTAGATATCCTAGACAATGCTAGCTGGAGTTCAGTCATGCTTGACCTTCACTCTATTCTTTGAATTGTAGTTTGCCAAATGGTCATATTTATAACTGCCAGAAGACGGGCACAAAACTGCCATCTTGTTTACGTAGGCTTCTGTTGAATAGCTTCTGACCTGCGTCCAGCATAGAGAAGTGTTCTATTATTGAAATACCACGCTATCCACCCTCTGGAGAGAGGTTACAAGAGAGGTTTTGAGTCTTAAGGAGAAAGGTCAAGGTGGGTTAACTTTGTCCGTTTATAATGTATTGACACTGTTATATTTTCACATTTGTATTTTTTTTTGTATTGGTCCGGCACCTAGGCTGATAAATACAACAGTAGCCAGTGACAAGGGCATGAGGATGACAGATATCCTAAGAATGCATATCAGTTAAAGGGAAGGCATGTTAAGGTATTCAAGATATATTTAAAAAAAAAATTGTAGCTCAACTGTAGACTGACATTGTTGTATACAGATTCCTTGCCTTCGTGCAGACACCAAAGTTTGGCTGACTGATTAACATGATGACAATTCGGAGGTGGGAGTTTAGGACAGAAGAATTGGTTGAATGACGCTTTAATTCAGCTTAAACTTATTTCTTAAGAATACACACAAATAAAACCATTTTTCTCTCTGTCTCTCTTTCTTTCTCGCTCTTAAATAATCATCACACTCGCATACACAGATAGATAGATAGATAGATAGATAGATAGATAGATAGATAGATAGATAGATAGATAGATAGATAGATAAATAGATAGATAGATAGATAGATAGATAGATAGATAGATAGATAGATAGATAGATAGATAGATAGATAGATAGATATTACTTCTTCATCTCGAAAATGAACATCTCAATCGAAGTTCATTTTACCATTTGCTTTAACTGTGCTTTAAATAACATCACCATTTCCTTTAGGTCTTCTGAAGCTGTACATTCTCATTGTTATAATGGAGATTGCGAGCTTTTGTCTTCTGTAATAAAAAAAATACATATTCAAAATAGCAAAACTTCTTTTAAGACAGTCTTGTAAAACCAATCTTCTGCGTTCGTTTACCTCTACAGTGTGCACTTATTATTATCGATTGTAAAATAAGATTTTAAAAAAGCAATTCTGTTTAACAGCAATAGACTATCCTTTACCAAGTGAAATTATCAAATGTGAAATGTGTAGGCACGGCTAACCTGCAGCGGCCGCCTACCTAGTTACTTTCATTTTATACTTTTAATTTCTTAAATAAAGAATCTCAGCGAAATGGACTTCATTCACCAATCGTAAACAAACAACATTTAGTCACGTGATAATATTGATAAAACAACGAAAAAATCTGTCCCCTGATAGCCACTGTGTATTAAAATTAGGTCGTAATTTGTATAGAAGGGATATAGAATCACATGGCTAAATGTTGTTTGTTTACGATTGGTGAATGAAGTCAATTGTGTTTTAGTTAGATAAATCTGTAAGATATTCTTTCATGTTAATTAGAAAAGATGATACGATTCAATATTTTTCAAGAAACAATTTCTTACAGTTAGCGTTCAAGAAGACAGCATAACAGTTCAACAGTATGTTTGCAATAATTTTTCTCCCCCCTGATAAGGGAAGTACACATTAATTCTTTCAGCATTTTAGATTTTGGAATTCTGCATTTTGTATGTTGAAAATTCCAAGTATTCGATACTTAAGCAGTTATTTGCTTCATTTACATATTCCTAGCTACTGGCTGAATGTTGATGTTGGCATGACAACAAACAGACGATTGTTCAACACGTTGCTGACATCTCTAGTTCATGTGACAGACATGTTTGTCTTGGAGGTATTGATTCCTAACCTGGCCTCATGACACTCAGCTTATGACATTTTGTGGCTTGTATCGCCCAGCCATCGTCCACTTCGTACCGGACTCTCTAGGTTAAATCCGACTGGATTTTGATCTCTTGATTTATCCAACTGGGATTTGATCTCTGAGTTTATCCCACTGGGTTTTGATCTGTGGGTTTATCCAACAGGTTTTTGATCTCTGGGTTTATCCAAATGGGTTTTGATCTCTGGGTTTATCCAATAGGCATTTGATCTCTTGGTTTATCCAAATGGGATTTTATCTCTGGGTTTATCCAACTGTGTTTTGATCTCTGGTTTTATCAACTGGATTTTGATCTTTGGGCTTATGCAAATAAGTTTTGATCTCAGGGTTTATCCAACTGAGTTTTGATTTCTGGTTTATTCAACCGGGTTTTGATCTCTGGGTTTATCCATTTGGGGTTTGTCTCTGGGTTTTTTATCTCTGGGTTTATTCGACTGGGTATATTAGAGACGTAGAAGGTAATGCCTAATGTCACTAAAGTGCTGTATACAAGTACATGCGAGAGAGAGAGAGATAAACGAAGGCAGAGCGAGAGATCACGGAAGTATGGGAGAGTCAGATGAAGAGTTAGAAGGGAGAGAGAGAGAGGGCGATGTTTAGAGGCTAGAATGTAGAGAAACAAAGTGGGAGTCTCAAGATCTGGGTTTATTTTAAACGTGTGGGAGTCTCAAGATCTGGGTTTATTTTAAATGTGTCTTCTCGTTATTAGATTTTATTTCTCAAAACGAGGTTGCTTGTTGGATATCTGCTCACTTAAATGACAAACAAATAAATAAATTGTTTAAAAATTGATATTCAGGGTGGCCGGGAAACTTCGCATCTTATCAGAAAAAGCTCCGGGCCTGGTGAATGGGAACAACTTATATCTTCCCTTGCGATATGCCAATGTTGATGAAAAAAAAAAACGGGCGGGGAGGAGTTAAATCTCGGAAATGTTCCAACTTAACATATCCCCCCCCCCTCTCCTACATATTCTGATCTGCCGTCTTCTCCATTTGTTCCCACTCTATCTGACGTCCCCCCCCTCATTGCAAGTCTATCTTGGTGTCATTTGTACTTGATGCTCTATCTAAATATAGCAGACGACACATGTACACTTAGACCGCGCCATTTTTCACTTCATATTTTTTTTTTTATCTTCCTTCCATTTTTTTTCGTTGTGTGGTTTTGTCTGTGTGTGTGTGTGTGGTTTTGTCTGCGTCTGTGTGTGTGTGTGTGTGTGGTTTTGTCTGCGTCTGTGTGTGTCTGTTTTTAAATGCACAATCTGTCATGATAGTGTGTGCGTGATTGCATGCATACAAACAAGATGTAACATAGCTCCATGCAAAACTTACACAAGAGCGCACACAACTCAATATCATAGTATTCAACTTGATGTAGACCTGTTTAAAAATGCTTGATCATAATGATATTAACGTCATCCTTAGTTATGTGCGGGAATGACAGCATTGGGTTTAATGAGATTGTTTTCTAAATGGTATAGTTTCAAAATAGACATGTAATTTGTTGCCTTTGAAAACCTGTCTAGACATATATATATATATTTGTTTAATGCTGAGCGGGGGTTAGGGTCTGGGTATATGAGCTGTCACGGAGAAAGAAGACTTCATGGTAGTCATGTGACCGGAGTGTCTTCATGTTGGTTCCAAGTTTGAACCCTAACCCGGCTTCCTTCCCCGCAGTCCTGTAAGACGTTTGGACCACGACATAATAATCTTCATTTGGAAACTTGTAAACTAAACAAATAAAATAAACTTAGTAGATTTAGTCTCATTGGCTCTACCGTACACGGTGATCGTTTCCTTGTCAACACAAGTCATAATTATAATGGACTCCCCCCCCCTACTTTTTACATCCCACACAAACACACATCTTTAAATACACACACACTTATACACATGTACACATACATAATCTGTGCTTGAACACATAGTAGAGCTAGTATTGTGGAGACACCTCGTGAAGCCAGCGCCATCTATCACCTGGAGACGGTAGGCCCACACTGACTTATCACCCGGAGTCATACACCTGCCATCTCCCCCAACACACGTACCTATCACAGCGATCAATTGTACTCGTAGCTAAAAGAAGAAAAAAAAATCTCCTACCGGAGAGCAAGACAGAGTTAAACTATTTACAAAAATATAAGACATGTTCACACACACACACACGGAGACTTCTGGGTCCAACAGACGCACAGATAAGGTCCGAGTTACCAGGTACACGCCTGGGAATCTGACCAGTGTGAGTAATGACGTCTTCATCAGAGATACGCTGTCCAGACGTGAGTACAAGGGTGTGCTTGTTGAGCAAGGAACTGAGGCAAATTAGATCTACAAATGTGGGTAGAGGCATCGACCCCACGACCTTTGAACTTCGTTGAACGTATTTCCTTCTTGTAGACATCAAAAACTTGTCCAGCATGCCATTTACAATGAAAACAAAACAGCATTATGTTTATGTTGTTCAAACAGAATTAATTGGTGTTTCTGTGCTAAACACATGAGCAAATAGTCATTCTGGGATTTGTTCCTGAGGATGTTATGTAAGCAATAATCATTTTCCTTTTTTTTTAAGTAGTCTGTCAAGGAAGCCTCTCTGTTTGTTAATATTGTTTGTGTCTTCATGAGTTGTCTATATCAAGGAAGCCTCTCTGTTTGTTAATATTGCTGTTGTCTTCATGAGTAGTCTATGTCAAGGAAGCCTCTCTTTTTGGTAATATTGCTGTTGTCTTCATGAGTAGTCTATGTCAAGGATGTTTCTGTGTTTGTTAATATTGCTGTTGTCTTCATGAGTAGTCTATGTCAAGGATGTTTCTCTGTTTGTTAATATTGTTGTTGTCTTCATGAGTAGTCTATGTCAAGGAAGCCTCTCTTTTTGGTAATATTGCTGTTGTCTTCATGAGTAGTCTATGTCAAGGATGTTTCTCTGTTTGTTAATATTGCTGTTGTCTTCATGAGTAGTCTATGTCAAGGATGTTTCTCTGTTTGGTAATATTGCTGTTGTCTTCATGAGTTGTCTGTCCATGCGTTTGACTCATCTACGAACATTTTTAAGCTGAAGATTTTTTCGTAGATGCTTTTGTAAATTATATAGGAACATCTTTTAGGCTTTAACTCTATGATGTTAGAAGATGTATAACTCATCTGTTTCTATGGCCAATGGTTAACAAAGGTGTCTTACGGGCAGCTAACGACCAACCACCTTTACTCTTCCCCAACTTTAGACAAGTACAAGAGTTAACTTACAAAATCTCGAATTTACAATCCCTTGAGTTTAAGCAGTTAACCACTCGGCCACGGCTTTACCATATCGAAGATGCTTTTGTAAATTTGTACCACGGCCTCTCTTATCGACGCGTCTATTTGAAGGCTACACTTCTAATGTTAGGATAAATGTTTGAATTTCTGATTGTGTACTTTTCATCAATATATAAAAAGACATATTGCGTTGCTCTTAATAATTACTCTGGTATTTCTAAATTCACTTTTCATCCACATTATCTGTCCCTTTACTTTTACTGGTCAGCATCTATAAGCAGAAATCAAAAGAGAGACCGGTCCATTCCTTCACGTTGTCCAGCCAGCTGTCCGGCTCTCTCTTGGTATCACTTGTACATGTCTTAGTTCCAAATCTGCTTAGCTTTACTCTTCACGGTATGGAAAAGTTCCTCCTTTTTGCTAACCAGAGTATTGACTTGTAAAAGTAGCCTTCGTGCTACAATTATTAGATTATTGAATCAATATGGACATTTTAGTGGCATGAAATATTTATATATAGCGGCATTTTATTTATACATATTTGTTTTTAATTTATATATATATATATCTTCAAGGTCTGAAAGGGAATTTTTACTTTTACTTTTTTTTAAATATCTCTATCTATCTATCTATCTATCTATCTATCTATCTATCTATCTATCTATCTATCTATCTATCTATCTATCTATCTTTCTATCTATCTATCTATCTATCTATCTCTCTATCTATCTCTCTCAAAATCTATCTATCTGTCTATCTATCTATCTATCTATCCATCTATCTATCTATCTATCTATCTGTCTCTCTCTATATATCTCTCTCTCTCTCTCTATCTATCTATCTCTCTATCTATCTATCTATCTATCTATCTATCTATCTATCTATCTATCTATCTATCTA
The DNA here is from genome assembly GCA_036873155.1 of Biomphalaria sudanica. NCBI lineage: Eukaryota > Metazoa > Mollusca > Gastropoda > Planorbidae > Biomphalaria > Biomphalaria sudanica. The sequence goes on from JAZGLO010000284.1 coordinate 2,014,899, forward strand.
TCTATCTATCTGTCTGTCTATCTATCTCTATCAATCTATCTATCTATCTACCTATCTATCTCTCTCTCTCTCTCTATCTTTCTATCTATCTATCTCTCTCTCTATATATATATATATATAGAGAGAGAGAGACAGAGAGACAGACGGAGAAAGAGAGATATAGATAAATTTATATAGATATAGATACAGATACAGATATAGATATAGATATAGATATAGATACTGATTGATTTATTTAAAGTTTAAAATAACCAATATAATGAAATATTGCCTTAAATGTTTAAACTGGTTAAAAGTCTATTTAGAAGTGCAACAATGAACTTTTCAAGTTTAGTTTGAAACAGAGAGATATTTCTCAAGAATACATTAGGGAACTATCCGGTACTAAAAAAATAGATGTCTTGTTCCATCTCACTGTAAGACAGCTGACTGGGGCATGGTGAGATGAATTTAGGCTTTAAATAGAAAAAAAAAACACAACTTCTTGTTGGAGTACTTCTGACACCAGACATGTTAGTAGAGACAAAATCTGACGGAGCTGTTTGGTTCCCAGGCAATTTATCAAGTCTCGAGAAACCTCATATTTAATAAGAGATAACTGGGTTATACGTGTCAGGGGCGGAGAACTGACACATCTTCTTGTGCTTCTCACCATCATATTCATCGTCATCGTCATCATCATCATCATCTCTTTTTTTCTCTTTCTTTCTTTCTTTCTGTCTGTCTCTCTCTCAAATTTTGAACTTTATTTATTTGAAGAGTTTTATTTCATTTGTAGGGGCCGCAGTGTTATAAATGTTTTATGGTCCTAAACCACAACCTAACATGTGGCTATGTGTGGTTCTATTTGTTTTCATACACCCACATTCAAGTTAGGACCACATCTTATATTGTTTTAATAATGTATGAAATTGTTCTCGAATAGTATCTTTCATTCGTGTCAACACTATAACAACCTGGTTTAAACCCTGTCAGTTAGAAGCATCTACCACCCTGTTAAAGCTTTCTAATGATTAATTCACATCTCAATCTTTCCATTTAGTTAGTTTTACGTAAGATTTTAAAACTTTAAATACAAACCTTTAGTCAGAAAATTATCATTGTATACTAGGATGTAACAAGCAAAATATTTTTAAAAATCCTATTTTTTTAATAGAAAAAAAGCTTATCTAGAGGGAAAGAATTTGAACTTGAAACTATATATATATATCAATGATCTACAAGTTATTTCCCTTATTTGATATCCAAAAAAAAATAATTATCAATAATTAATTGACTTATTGGTATTTTTTGTTTTGTATTGTTTTGTATTTTTTTAGGTACAATAAATACTTTTTTCAAGTATCAACTTGACCAGAAAATGCTTATTGAATTGTTGAAGAGGACTAAACCCAAAACATTGAGCCATACTGTGAATACTGATTTGTTGCCCTTTTAGATATCCAACAATGTAATTAATTATCAGTAACTAATTGACTAATTGGTTACTTTTAAAGAATTAATTCATGTCTTGTCTATGTCAATAAAAAAGTATGCAGTTAACTTGATCTGAGAATGGGTGTGGGAGAAATAACCTGTACACATTTTTACCAGACTGACAGACAGACAAATAGATGGACAGACAGGCAGACAGAGTTGATATAAGCTTTAGAAAAATGTATCTTTTGATTTTCAGTAAATTTTCATGTAGACAAATCCAGACATTTGGACCTTGGCTACCTAACTGAGAGGATTAGAGTTCAAATCCCAATGTAGACTTGGAATTTGAAATTTGCTGAGCGCTTATAGAAAGATTGAACTAGAACCATTCATTCCTAGAGGTGAATTCAATTCAATGGTGTCGAGTGGGATGTTTATCTTGTTCTGTTTGTAAGTAAACTCGTTATTTTAAACCCTTACCCTAATCCCCTAGCTCTAGCACTAACCCTAACCTCTAATCCTAACCTTAACCATCATTCGCCGATGTTAACAAGACCAAAGGACGCAGCTCAATCCCATGAAGATCTAATTAAGGAGCGAAAAGTCTTTTAAATATCAAAGGACTCATTCTCTTATACTCAATAAATATCAGTTCTTAGAAAATTAATTGGACTAATTCTAATCAACGGATATAAACAGGCAGTAACTAACATCTATTTTTAGAACCTATATGAGTCTCAATGCCAGTAGTCTCACCTAAATGATTTTCTTTCACTTCAGATAGACATTGTGCCTCCATTGACATCTAAAGGCAAACTTTCTTATGCTCCAGACAACCAAACACACTTAATAACACTTCATATTATATGTTTCATTTCAGATGACAAGTTTTACTAAAACAAAAGTAAATCCACTTGGCTAAAACGTAAGTTGATGACAGTTGTCATTATTATGGGGTTGTGTTACTTGTAACGTTTAAATCTATACGCCAATGATGTTCAGCGTTCTTCTTTTTATATGTATGTCATGATGTCCTCTGGCCTACTTTACAGATGTATGTCATGATGTCCTTTGGCCTTCTTTACAGATGTATGTCATGATGTCCTCTGGCCTACTTTACAGATGTATGTCATGATGTCCTCTGGCCTTCTTTACATATGTATGTCATGATGTCCTCTGGCCTTCTTTACAGATGTATGTCATGATGTCCTCTGGCCTTCTTTACAGATGTATGTCATGATGTCCTCTGGCCTTCTTTACATATGATAGTCATGATGTCCTCTGGTCTACTTTACATATGTATGTCATGATGTCCACTGGTCTACTTTACATATGATAGTCATGATGCCCTCTGGCCTTCTTTACAGATGTATGTCATGATGTCCACTGGTCTACTTTACATATGTATGTCATGATGCCCTCTGGTCTACTTTACATATGTATGTCATGATGTTCTCTGGCCTACTTTACATATGTATGTCATGATGTCCTCTGGCCTACTTGATATATGTATGTCATGATGTCCTCTGGCCTACTTTACATATGTATGTCATGCTGTCCTCTGGCTTACTTTACATATGTATGTCATGATGTCCACTGGTCTACTTTACAAATTTATGTCAGTAATGTCCACTGCTCTTCTTTAAAATATTTTATATCAGAGTTGTCCACTGGTCTTTTTCTTCTAGTTAGCTTTATTGCTGCTGAGCTGTGTGCTCTTTTGCAGACTGTGCCAAAGACAAAATGTGTGCTGTTTTCTTCAGTTGTTCAGCACTGCCGTACAGGGTGTTGGTTATGTTGGGCTGTAGTGGAAGTAAGGTCTGCCTAAGGTGGATTAGGGAGGGGCAGTGTCTGCAAAGGGGGAGTTGTGTGGAGTTTATTTTGTTCAGATGGTAATTTAATAGTGGTGTGTGTCCTGTTCTTTGTTGGAAAATTGTAGATTGTTCTTTGCGGGGGAGGAGATAATACTGTCCAGTTTGTTAGGGTAGTCATTTCTTTGTAGGTCCACTGGTCTATTTTTTTATTAGTCAATGAACTTTAGTATAGTCTCAAATAATGAATGTTTCTTTTATTGCACTTTCTTTGTTCAATAGAATTTCATGAAGATTTACAATTCTGTCCACACCGTAGAAACGTGCTTCCATAGGAAGTTTTCACAAGGATGTAGCACGTGACACATTTGATTCTCAGGCTGGTAGAGTTGAACACCGCTAAGCTATAACTTATGCTAGGTTGGGTTGGGTTGGGTGTGAATATTTAACAGCGCTTATAGTAATGTTGATTGGCACTTTGAAAATCTACATTTATGTTGCTATTTTCTTACCAACTTAATTAGATCCAACGATCAGTGATTTCAACTTTGTTTCACTATTTGCCACTAGTGACGTTATATATATTATATTAAAAGTAAGCCCCTCCCACCCTTTTTTTTGGGGGGGGGGGTGGGGGATGGGGGGTGAAAAAAAGAATAATAATATAAAAAAAACGATAAACGCGTTACAAAAGCCTATTTGTATTTCCGCAAGTGGTAAAGGCTATAAGCCCTTCTTTACCTATTCTTCCATTGGCATTTGTCTCAAATAGCCTCTGACGAGCATTCAAATACCTGACCTACACGTGTGTCTCAAATAGCCTCTGACAAGCATTCAAATACCTGACCTACACGTGTGTCTCAAATAGCCTCTGACAAGCATGCAAATTCCTGACCTACATTTGTGTCTCAAATAGCCTCTGACAAGCATTCAAATACCTGACCTACGCGTGTGTCTCAAATAGCCTCTGACAAGCATTCAAATACCTGACCTACGCGTGTGTCTCAAATAGCCTCTGACAAGCATTCAAATACCTGACCTACGCGTGTGTCTCAAATAGCCTCTGACAAGCATTCAAATACCTGACCTACGCGTGTGTCTCAAATAGCCTCTGACAAGCAAGGAGGCCATAGATAAGGCGTTACAAATTACAAACATAGTACTGTTATTGTTATTGGTAGTAAGGAAGATGCATAGCCATCCAAATATATCCGTTTAAATATTTTTTTAAGTCAAAAAAGTTTAACACAACATATTGCTAACACAATCAAAAGAACAACAATGATCTCAGTTTAGAACTCATATATTTATTTTGTCAATATATTTGGTTGAATTAAAAACATTTTCAAGCGTCAAAATTTTCCCACGTACTGTATTTTTTAAATACAAGAAATGAATGCGATACAAACTAGACAAGCAAGTAAGAGAAGGTGTCAGGAAGTAGGATCAACATTGAAAACAGATTGAAACATAGCAAGTAGACTAGCATGAGGACATCAAACAGTACTTCTGTCAAAGTTAAATCATTACTGACATGGATGTGGTATATAAGTACTGGTAGATGAATAAGGATTGCATTATCTAGTGAACATAAATTTATTAATTGATATTTAACAAAAACAGATACACGAAATGTATTCTCTGTAACGTGACGCTACTTCAATGCTCAGTTATTATTCCTAGATTATTTTTCGTAAGTCTGTTTATTTAGAGAGGCTCGCAGGGAAAGTAATTGGTTGAATAACACGAAGTGGTTATTTCAAGATAGGCTAATGCGGGTAGCTTCACACCGAGAGTTCGTGACTTGAGTGAGTATCTTGTTTCATTGTCTTTACAACGATCTAGAATCTAGGACACAGTGATCATAATGTTGACAATTTTATACATCATGAGGAGTACACTTTCGTAGAAATATCTGAGTAATGCTTACTCATTTTTTTTTAAAAACAAAATAGGTTTTAAAACTTTAAATATTGTAATTAAAAAATATTTGTAAGTCGACTGTGATCATTTCATTATTTAACATCTCTATAATTATATTGTTATATCATTCTAAAGTCTTATATTCATAAGTCTACACTATATTACATTTACATAGACAGTGAATCCATAAATCTGATTCAAATAGTATTCTTATCTTCATGTACATTGTAATGCAAACATTTTTTTTCTCTATACATTCAATATTAAATTTTACATCGAAATGTCTACAATTATTTCATTTAATATTAAACGAATAGAAACGAAAAAAATAAATATTTAAAAAAAAAAGGAATTTCTCCTGGACGGTACTGACTAGCGATAAATGAAAATTTCAAAACTCCAACTCAAGAGATCGTATTTGTGAGTATAAATGGGTGTTACGTGTCATAAAGTTGACATGATATACATTTTAGAAAAAAAAAACCTGATTAAAACATTGGATTTGCCCACGACCCATAATAACATGTACACAACAGATTTAATACAACCCACAATTATCAAACAGTACATTATATTCACGTGATGCGGAGAATAAGATCTAAAATGTTGGATTTTTATGAATATATTTACAGATTCACATTTACGATTCAAAGGTCAAGGGTGTTGAACTACGTCCAGTTCAGATAAGTTTATTACTTCCCTTGGCGATATGCACACACAAAAGTTCGTTTAGTTTTAGTGCAGAGAGTATGGCGTACTGGGAAGGGAGAGGAAATGTGAGCGGGAGTTGGGAAGCGACTTAAGCCGCCATATTGGAGTCCGTGTCACGCAGACGTCGGCCAATCCAAGGCTGATGTCACGTGCCAATGCTTAAGGACTTGCATCTAGGCGTTGGCCGTATTTACAAGTCAAGATGGACAACAAGATTGACCGGAGAGATCTAGCGCAGAAAAAAAAAATTAAGAGATTTTTGTTTTTCTGCTTTTCACTTGAAGACAGTTTTTAACCATGTTCAGAAGGGAGGTAATCCGAGTCAAATTGACTTAACGGTATTTCTTGATGTTGTGGTCAATCCTAAGTAGGTCATGCAATTCCTGGACAAGTTGTGCTTTGTTTTAATTGCGAGTCCCGTACTTCAATATTGACAAACACGAAGTTCTCTAGTAAGTACTTAAGGATGACGCCTCGTTTTGAAGGCAATCATTGCCAGAATATAAACATCTGGACTCCCATTCTGGTTCAATCTGTTAGCTTGGAGTGTTTACTCTCCACTGACACCAGCCGATAAAACAAAAAAACAACCTTTAAGCACTCGTTGGACATTTTTGAAGGATGCATCAAGGCAAAAAGGATTTGAGCTGGCACCGTATGGCAACCGATATAGCTGACACCGTGTGGCAACCGATATACGGTGAATTTCATGCTAAACAGTTTAAACTTGAGGACATTTCCATAGTCAATGATCCTTCAGAGAATTCTTCTCTGGATCTACCTCCTTGTATAAGTAGACTTTAGTTGAATACCTTGTCTTTTTTTTTTTGGTGTGTTGTTGTCCTTAATATAATATACATATATTCTGTTCTTGTTGCTAAGTAAAAATAAGACCCTCAATTAATTGTGCCTTCAGGTATGAGACCCGCAATAAACTATATAAGACTCCGAGGCTTTCACTAAACTGTGCTGATATCTGCTGTACATTTTTACGACCGGACATCATTGATCATCTGGTAATGAAAGCCTAATGGATGAAACCAATGTACTCCGTTTGAGGGTCGATCTATAAACATAAAAGATGTTTTGGTGTGCACACGTGACTTAGTCCCAGGAGCTCACCGGAGGCTTGAATCTACAACCAGTCTGGATGGAGCCATAACTGTTGAGAGAGAAACAAAAGGTGTTACCTATAACTGTATTGTTATAGTACAAACTATCGTCAAGATAAAACAACTCAAACATATGAAAAAATGTTGTAAAGTTTTGGTTTTGGTATAAGTATACATACATGTGTGTTGTGTGTGTGTGTGTGTGTATAAATATGTATGCCCATTAGTTGCAGGAGAAATGGCTGCCTGGTCATGAGTTAGTTGCCACAGGTCAAATGTTGTCGTATTGAAGTGAAGTGTGTGGAACGTGGCAACACTAGTTCTGTATGACCGGAAGTACACTCGAATGAGAGATCGAGAGTTAAGTGAGTTAGTAAAGTAGCAATCACTAAAGTAACAAGGTAACACGAGAGTCAGTAGGAGAAGTAACAAGGTAGCGAGAGAGTCAGTAGGAGAAGTAACAAGGTAGCACGAGAGTCAGTAGGAGAAGTAACAAGGTAGCAAGAGAGTCAGTAGGAGAAGTAACAAGGTAACAAGAGTGTCAGTAGGAGAAGTAACAAAGTAGCAAGAGAGTCAGTAGGAGAAGTAACAAGGTAACAAGAGTGTCAGTAGCCTGATTAGCACAAAGTGAATATACATGTATATTGAAATTCAAGTGATCAGTGTGTATTTCAAGACAGGTATAAATTATTTGTATCTATTATATGCATAGAAGCTGGAATGATCTTGTATCTTCTATTTAACTTTAACATTCGTCTTCATTATACAGTGAAGAATTAAGTCATCATATGTCAAGTCTCAAAGTAGTTACTGTGATCATTGTTGTCTAGTGTGTCCGAACAATAATATTGTGCCTACAAGCATCCTACAAATAAATGTTTGTTATGTCATTGACATTAATCCTATACTTTCGGACTGATGTTAAGTTAAACCCTTGCCAACACACACCAGCAGTCGGTTTAGACTAAGATAACAGTTAGTTGTTTTCCTTTCATAATCGAGATAGTTAAATAGTAGAAATATGAACATAAAATCAGGACCAGAAAAAAAAATGCTAGATGAAGTTTTCAATGTCTTAAGTGCCGGTTATAAATCTTGGCAAATGAGGCGAGGCTAGGGGGCACAGCCACGTCCCGGGCACCACGGTCCGTCAAATGTTGCCCTTGAAGTCTCTGCCCAACTATCCTTTATCTGTGCCTTGACGATGTGCACACTTGTCACGTGAACGGTGAGACTCCTCGGAGTACAGAAAGTAACATCCTCTCATGTGATAATAGTTTCTCCCGAGGTCAGAGGTTATCCTACTACAATGTCTCACACGAGTTGGCGACAATCTGGGCACTTGAGTATGGTGGTTACAGATCAGATGACACCATTGTCTTGTTTTTTCATTTCTTTATTTTCACCGGACTAGAGACTCGGGGCAATCAAAAGAAAATTTATTGATAGGATTTGCTAATTGCCTAGAGAAGGAGTTTGCCCTACAGGTTAAATGAGAATTACTAATTAGATTTTGGTTACTCTAGACATCCCTGTTTACGTTAGTTCATACCTACAGCATGGCGGCACGTCACTTGTTTCGTTTTTATTCAATGCACGTTTTTAACTATTGATAGAAATTTAAACAATTATTTAAATGCGATTGTTTCTTTATAGATTGAAGAAAAACAACAACAACATTACTTCAGAGTTTTAAGTTCATTATGTTTGTTTTTATAAGGCATAGATCAAATCACTCAGTCTGTCCGTCTATCTGTCTGTCTGGTAAAAAGTTTAAACATGTTTGTTTTTTTGGCCCATTTCCCATACTCGGATCAAGTTGAAATTTTGCATAATTATTCACACCCCATCATAATACACGAAACAATCCAAAAATCAACCAAATTAGTTAATCATTTAGTACTAATCAATTAATTTTGTTTTAAATAGCAGAAAGGGAGCTAAGCCCTGTAATTCTCAGATCAATGACAGTAATTAGCGGTTCTTTCCCTTATATAGGCTTTGTTTTTTAAAACGTATTCAATTTTTCTATTGCTCCAGTTTCTTTTTAATGACTGCGTACGGTCCAAACTGACTGAACCACATCTTTTTTATGTATCAGTTAGACTGTTCAAGTAAATAGCTTGGTAGATGATTATATCATGTATTTATCTAATCAACTAATTAAACGTAATCCTTGTTGCCATTTTCTTTTCTAATCAAGTTGCTGGCTGAAAGCAGACGTGGAAATATTCAAAATGTTAAAAACCAAAACTTCAACACGTGCAACAAAGAGAGGGGGGGGGGGGGCTCAATTCTCTTGACGTGAAGGCTGCTGGAAATGAATCACACTCTCAAATAAAAATGTCTGAAATCCCTCTGCCCTCGACCGATCCTCCCAGAGCGATTGGGCGGCCATTGTCTTCTGGATTCCCCTTTCGTCTTCCAAAAGGCGCGGCCATTGTCTCATACAGATAATGGGTTTATTTGGTAAAATAATTTGTTAGTATAGAGAATCGGGACTTCCCAATACTCTCGCTGTCAGCTCTTTTACAAGGCGACTCAATCAAATGAAAGAGAAAAGAGGGGGTGGGGTGGGGAAAAAAACGTAAAAGGGGGGAGGGAGGGGTTGAAGTGTTGCAGCTACGGTGCTTGAGGATAAAAGTTTGCCCCCCCCCCCTTTTATAATTATCTGGATCAATTTCACCCTGTGCTCGTGTTCGTGGGACCCTTTTTTTTTCAAACTTGTCTTGCTCTTCGTTTCTTACTTTCTGACCGTCCCCCGCCCCTCCCCTTTCGAACTCAATTCATTTTCCTTTCATTCTTCCCCCTCTCTCTGTTCTCTATTCTTCATTCTCTCTTTCCGTTGTCTTCTATTCTTTTTAATTCCTCAGGCCACAATCTTTCAATTAATACCAAAAGTGATGAATGCACACAGCTTAGACAGACGTGGACCTTGGACAGACCTCACAGTAAAGACCGCCGTCACGGCGTGGCGATCCTCAGGGACCGGCGACCTCCGACAGAGAATCTTGCGGATGTTTTTAGATAAACGGACCAGCACGCGAAAGAGCGAATGAACGAGAGATAGAGAGAGAGAGAGAGAGAAACTGGGGGTTCTTCCAGTTTGATTCTGTTGTCCTGACTGGTGAAGGGCTAATTAATGGAACTGAAGAAGGAGTCTTGTGTATATGACAGAATGGGCAATGCTGCCCTTATCGGCACCAAGCCAGACGTCAGCGCCCTCTTTCCACCCCTGTTATCGTTAACGTCTTCGACTCCAGCCAGCGCCCTAACTCCGCACTTTCCCGCCCCTTCCTTCCGAAGTCGAAGAAGAGCCCTAAGTTTGCTTATAAAATTCGTCAAAATTCATAGGGAGGGTGTTAGGGAACCAACTTTTCTTCTCCACTTCTAGTATCGAGACTTCAACGGCAAACATAAGTGACCTTCTTATATTAAGTATACTCTTTCAGTAGACCAAGCGTACATATTTTAAGCACGATGAAGGCGATTGTAAAATACATAACTAATAATTCTCAGTTCTTCACATAGTAGCCTAAATATGTATCATGAAAGTGGAAAGTATCTGGGCTATGTCTCCATAATGTTTCTCGTGGGGAACAATCTTGCCGCTTCTGGAGAATCATTTAAATGTTGTTGTTTTTTTTAACATGTTTCGGATGTTCCTTCAGAGTTAAAGATAGTCTACTTCCTAGTCCAAACCTCCCGCAGGGCGACGGGGGATGGCAGCGGGCAGGATATGAACATCGAGACGACCGAACGATAGTCCAGGGCGCATACCGCACGACCATTGTTTTGTTTGTTTATGGCAATGAAATTTTTCAGACATTTTGATTGAAGACTTTTTAAAAATAAAAATAAATGAATAAAAAGAAGTTCGGAAGTAACTGTAAGATAGAACTGTACATATACACACACACACTGTTAGAACTGTACATATACACACACACACTGTTAGAACTGTACATATACACACACACACTGTTAGAACTGTACATATACACACACACACTGTTAGAACTGTACATATACACACACACACTGTTAGAACTGTACATATACACACACACACTGTTAGAACTGTACATATACACACACACACTGTTAGAACTGTACATATACACACACACACTGTTAGAACTGTACATATACACACACACACTGTTAGAACTGTACATATACACACACACACTGTTAGAACTGTACATATACACACACACACTGTTAGAACTGTACATATACACACACACACTGTTAGAACTGTACATATACACACACACACTGTTAGAACTGTACATATACACACACACACTGTTAGAACTGTACATATACACACACACACTGTTAGAACTGTACATATACACACACACACTGTTAGAACTGTACATATACACACACACACTGTTAGAACTGTACATATACACACACACACTGTTAGAACTGTACATATACACACACACACTGTTAGAACTGTACATATACACACACACACTGTTAGAACTGTACATACACACACACACACTGTTAGAACTGTACATATACACACACACACTGTTAGAACTGTACATATACACACACACACTGTTAGAACTGTACATACACACACACACACTGTTAGAACTGTACATATACACACACACACTGTTAGAACTGTACATATACACACACACACTGTTAGAACTGTACATATACACACACACACTGTTAGAACTGTACATATACACACACACACTGTTAGAACTGTACATATACACACACACACTGTTAGAACTGTACATATACACACACACACTGTTAGAACTGTACATATACACACACACACTGTTAGAACTGTACATATACACACACACACTGTTAGAACTGTACATATACACACACACACTGTTAGAACTGTACATATACACACACACACTGTTAGAACTGTACATATACACACACACACTGTTAGAACTGTACATATACACACACACACTGTTAGAACTGTACATATACACACACACACTGTTAGAACTGTACATATACACACACACACTGTTAGAACTGTACACACACACACACTGTTAGAACTGTACATATACACACACACACTGTTAGAACTGTACATACACACACACACTGTTAGAACTGTACATATACACACACACACTGTTAGAACTGTACATACACACACACACTGTTAGAACTGTACATATACACACACACACTGTTAGAACTGTACATATACACACACACACTGTTAGAACTGTACACACACACACACTGTTAGAACTGTACATATACACACACACACTGTTAGAACTGTACATACACACACACACACTGTTAGAACTGTACATATACACACACACACTGTTAGAACTGTACATATACACCAACTCTGTTCTGTGTGATTCCAAATCATATAAAGTGACATCCAATTGTGTTCTGTTAGAACTACATATTATTTAATACTTGCCGTTTTCTCCAATAGAGTTCATCGTCCTCCTTGAGTAAAACGAAAACTTTTTATTGTTTTTTCTTGAGTTATGTCTCAAAGATATTTATTATTGTTTTAGTTTGTCGTTGAAGATAAGTGGTCTCTTAGTGGTCAACTCATGGTCATTGTTATGGAATGTGATTTTAATGTGAGTTTGTGTGCTATGCAATTTGTGAATACCACTGAAACAAAGTGGCCGGTTAAGTGTATGTCTTGCATTAACTCCCTTTAACGTTTTATTCGATTCATAGCAAGAACTATTTGAAAGTAGTTATTCTTTAATTAAAATAAAATCCTTTTTTTTATTTTAGACAAATTTAAAAAAATGTTTGGACGATATGAACTTTGATTGTTACTAATCATATGTTGTTGTTGTTGTTTTTTTTACTTTCCTTTACTGCTGTTATTGCTATTATGTTGTTATTGTTATCATGTGAGTATTGGAAGTTATATGTCCATGTTGCCTTTCAATTCGAATGTCCTTCTGGCGGCTGTCCAGTAAATAAAGGAACATTCCAAGAAAGAGACAATCAGTACAATAGATGAAAGACATTCAGATTTCGAAGAGAAGACGTTTCAATGGGGGCGGGGGGGGGGGAAGGAGAGCACAAATCAAACAATTAAGAGATGAGTGAGGCAAACATTATTAAGCCCATCTCTCGTATTTAAATAGACCCGCAGTCAGGCGAGAAAATGAGACCATCTTCAAAGTGTCCGAAAGTGGCGTCGGGCGACAGCTTCTTTGAAAGCAGTGACAATGTCGCAAGTGCAAGGGCGGTCGACTTATTGATCTTGAGGGCGCCATATTACAATGGCAGCTAACGTCTTCTTTTTCCAGAAGCTGCATATTCCGTAGGAGACAGAGGGCACTGCAAACCTAAATATTGTGAGCCGGGAGCTGAAGCGTAAATTTAGACGATCGGGCGGAGCGAAAGACATTGAGAGAAAGGCCCCCGTGAAAGAGTGTGTTGGCCAGATTATTCTAGCGTCCAGGGGTCAGTTTTCACAAATAATTGTCTCCTGTTTAGTTCCGTCAAGCGCGATTGAACTTGTTACATGGCTACTCAATGACAATGTATCATTTCTAGCATGGGTTGATTCTCTCTTTGGAGCCTTAATTCTTAACTATAAAGTGATCATCTACTTTTGTTATAGTTTATTTTGTTATAGATCCTTTGTTATAGATATTTTGTTATTGAACTATTTTATGAAGATGCTAATGCCCAACGCTATTGGTAGAGTGGCATATTATGGTGTATGATTTAAAAAATGTATCGGTTTCTACGGTCCACAGTTAAGAAGGGTGTCGTCTGACAAGCACAACGACCAAAAGCCTCTACTTTTCCTAACTAATGTCAGGTGCCCATTACGGTTGGGTGGACTTGGAGTGTCATTAAATGCCGAAATTCTTCACCGAGATTTGATCCCGAGATCTCACGTTTCGGAATTTAAACGCTCTACCACTCAGCAACATTGTTTACCTTCAAATGGTCATATTTTTTTGTTAGATGTCTATATTTAAAATAATGGGCGTTAATAAGCATTATATGGTGATTATATCATCTATACCATGACGCATTATTATTGTGTAGAACACATGCTTTTCAAAAACAGTTCACTTTTGTAGTATCATTATCTGGTGGATTAGCTGACATTGACGACAGAAACATGAAATGCACGATACCTTGAAGTACTCGATTCACAAGCTAAGAATTCAAGTACTAGACACAAAATCACAAGCTGAGATAGGAATTGTTTTAGAAATAAGGATTATTGCCTTCTTCTTGCAGGGCGATATGGGATAACATTGGGCAGTCTTAGAACTAAAATCCGAAGAGCACATCACCGCAACCTTTGTGATTGAAGTAAACTTGATATCACTTGGCTAGGGAGTTATTCCACGGGTTGCTTAGAAGCTGGTAGTAAGGATTCACATGAATGCCAGGAAAATGTTTGAAATGTATTCAAATAATAGTGAGAAGAAATACAAAAGAAACATAATCGGTTTAGTTTTGGGAGACGCTCTGCTAAAGGAGCCATAACTCTGTCCATGTTGGTCATTGCAGGAGATTAGAGAGAATTGTTTCTTCTTCTTTTGGCTTACGCCAATGTCTGCTCTGATAGGGCACTCATTAGTCATATTTCTGTTTCTGTCGTGACATAAGTCCAAGTAATGGACATCACAGTCAGCGGAAAACTGCGAAATAAAGTCTTTATTGACGTCACTTGTGGACGCTTGTTAGAAGCTTTTTTTTTTCAGAGATGGTGGAATAGTTCAGACATCACGAGGGCGCTCAATTGAGTGTGATACCAACACGGATTTTACTTGTTAACGTCATCCACCTCCTCCATCGCCTCCTGACGTTCCTCAAACGTCCTCAGCTACACGTCTTACTCTGTCGTCTTTCTAGGAGAGGGCTTACGTTAGGCCGCGGGGGATCTCAAACAATAGAAACAATAGAAAGAGGACACACAAATATGACGGATGTTATAACATACCGCATTCTGAACATAAGTGGACATAATGGTCCACTTGGCCAAACAGAGCAGAAGGCTGGAGGTAGCAAATGACCGGTAAGCGGCTTTGTCCCGATTGGTGTTTGTTTTTCTCTGCCATTGTGGGGTGATCGGTCTTAAGACCTCAGGAGTGTGATGTTGCGGTCATAACCAAACGCCTGACAGCTGAAGGGGGGAGCAGGGTGAGGTACAAGAGCGTGAGTCGAAAAAATATTCAGCTCCCTTCTAAACTCACTCCTTTATTTATAGAGCTGAAAGCGCTCAGGGCCAACGCCCTAATGTATCGACATTAGCAACATTACATTAATAAGCTTACAGAACTGCTCCAGACAATTGCAAACAAAAAATATATATGTATGACGTCATTTTGTTAGTAAATATTTTGCTTCCAACATTCCTAAACATCGTAAACAGAGTGCCAATTTCTTGAAGACATATTTATTGTCCGACAAAGACTTTCTTAACATATTTTCAGTTCGTTGCAGACGGGCAGTCTGGGGTGAATCTGTGTTCCATTCACTCGCTTCAGTGACGTCATGTACTTGTTTAGCGGGAAAATCCCAAGATAAGACTAGCCGACGATATAAATAGAATGGTAGATGGGGAAAAAACACACACACACTTATATTTAACAGAATCTGTGAGTTTTCCCAAAGGTACACACACACTCACTCAGACAAGCAACACGTAAACACACACATCTAGCATCCACTGAAAAGTTAATGTCAAAACGAAACATTTTTCGCGGGCTAATATTACTTGTATGATAAGCTAATGAAAAGACCTCACTGGTGGAGCGTTGTTCATCTTAGTCATCTCATTTGATAGAACCCACATGTTAATCCGACGCTGGGACATCATCTCGAGGTGTGGAGAACGAGAGAGTGAAACGGGGGGACCCCCACCACAGGGGCTCCTCGCCAGATTTGCGGCGAAAGCAGACGGCGTGACTAGAAAATAATGTGAAGGCGGGAAAAGTAAGGGTGGAGGTAAGGGTAGTGAGAAAGAGGAGACAATTACCTGTCGTCTGAAACAAAGAGTTGCCTCCCCATTGTTAAATCTCGTCATTTATCATTCCGCTCACGAGAGTTGAGCCCGATGTATTTATCATTGTATTCTCGTGGTCATACTAAACTAAGTCACTTGGGACAGTGTGGCTTCTATCTATAACAATACTAATAACACTAATAATACTAATAACTAAGTGAGCAAGTGGGGAATGGACTGTACTACAGCATCTGTACTGACCATCTGAGGAGCATGTTATATTCATACCACAACCATTTAGATGTGTCTGAATACCTCTGTAGACGTCAGGTGGTACTATGTTAAACGAGCTTTTACTAACTCTGTCGTCTCTCTCTCTCTCTCTCTTCTCACTCTCTTTATATTTTATATTTCTCTCCTTCTCTTTCTTTCTCTCTCACTCTTTTCTTCTCTCTTTATTTTTTTTTTCTTTTTCTTTCTCTCGGTTTCGTTCTATATTCTGTCTCTTCTTTTTCTTTTCTCCTTCTCTCACTCTCTCTCTTTTATATATTTTCTGTTTATCATTCTCTCTTACTCCCAAAACCCAAGGTAGGCCCATCTCAATTGAGGTCTTATACTAAAGACTAAATAATAATTCCACTACACTGGCCGCCATAGATCTGCAATATTGCTACCATCCACGCATTTGAAAGTTCACAACAGGCTCATATGGTTATCAATTTACATTATTATGGTAAGGTATTACTTTATTTACTTAGCCCTAACCCTACGCACTAAAAGTCTGGGTTTTCTGTAGCTCGGACTAAGGGAAACAAATCTATTTTCGTCCTCGGCTTATCATCGTTGACAAACCCCAGGGAAAGAAATGGAAAGACAACTCAGTATACACAACACGCGAGGTGCATTGTCTAAACTGTTAAAACGTGTTTGTTTCTCTCCCTTTAATTCCAGTCTGTTTTCTCAGTTTCAGATTTAAGTCCAGTTTTAAAACCCCAGGTTGTTTCCCTTTCATACGGGTTTCTTCCCCCTTTCCCAGTCTGTTTTTTTTTCGGTAAAGCCGGGGTTGTCTCTGCCTGCCTGACTTGTGAGGAGCGCGAGGACTCTGTGGACATGCATACGAATCAGCTCGCGCAAATTATAGCCAATCGCCTTCGTTCTCTCCTCCGAGCCCGCGGTCTCCGGTTTCCGGTTTCCTGGATTACCGAGACAGAAATGAACAGCGCTGTTGTCAGGTCCGAGCCATGTCGTTTTCATTGTTGAGCAAGCCGGGCAATCAGCTAGCGGATCAAAGCGAGGGCCAATATCTCGGACTGGGAGGAAATGAACAGCGGCCAAGAGCGACAATGTTGAAGATTGAAAATACTGCACGAGGAGCTGATGGGAAGAAAGAAATCTCTGGGACAAAAATGAAGGAGAAAAAAAAACACAGAAGAAGAAAAGAAAAAAAAACTTAGAGAATCAAACGGAAGTTTTATGTTAATTCAACCGTTAGGAATGACAGTTCAGGGGAACTGAGAACAATACTGTATTGAATACATCTTGTGCGGTACAGTTTACAGATAATTTGTGCTAGTTTGTCAATCAAATAGTATTGATTGGTAAAGAGATGTGATTGAGACTTTCACTTACAAGAATTGTAATATCGTTGGGTTGTATCTCCAGTTATAATATCTTTAAGTTGTATCTCCATAGTTATAATATCGTTAGGTTGTATCTCCATAGTTATAATATCGTTGGGTTGTATCTCCATAGTTATAATATCGTTGGGTTGTATCTCCACACTGCCAGGTAACTAAATTGTTGTAGGCGTAGTATTTGCTTCATATAGAACTTGAAAAATATCTAATAAACTTTTTTTAAAAATCTTAATCACAATTTCGATGTAAATGTATTCAGCAAAAAACAACAAGATGAGCTGTTTAAACAAACTACAATTCACCTCAAAAACTACAAGAAATAGACATCTTATTATGTTGCTCAGTCTCTGGCATCAATAGCGTACCGTATCTGAAAGACGCATTCACCCCTATTTATTAATGTAATGGCCATACTCGTGGTTACATCACTATTTAGCCAATAAGAACACGCACACACTCTCCAACACTAGAGTTTCACGCCTGCGTGTAAATGCTTTCATGAATGTGGTGTAAAACAAGGAATGACGTCACAGAGAGAGAGAGAAAGAGAGAGACAGAGAAGACAGCATAAATCTCAGTCGTCATTGTTGCTTGATGCTGATTTGGTTTTAAAAAGCTAAACGAATTTAATATTCAACTTTACCAGTAGTCTGATTGAATTGAAAGTTTATTCAAATAGAAAAGTCTCAACGTAACACCACATTTTAGATCTTATATAGTGAGAGTGATGGTGACAAAGACAACTATTGACAGCGAAAATGCATTGGCCTCAACTCTGGAAGAAAGGCGTACCAAAAATGGCAGCTTCTTCTACCCCCCCCCCCAAAGCGAATGCCACCTTAACCTACAATACACGAGGAGGGAAATGTGTCTCGAGAATAGGGCTCCACAGTCACATGAAAACGTGTTTTACGAGATGAACCCTAGGAGGCCAACAACAATAGAGAAAGAGATTCAAATATATGGGGATAATATGCACCATTGATTTTTGAATCAAACGTAGTTTGATTGTATTGGAAAGAATAGTATAAATCAATCAATATTTATTGACATGTTTCTCCATTCCAGCTTCACACCTAGCTAATATCTCTGCTACAAAGTCCAAACCCAGGCCAAAAAAAAAAGTAGGTAAAGTTTAAAGTAGATAATTTAAAACATTTTTACAGAACTCAAACGTTTTTCCATCAATCCTAAAACACAACTTGCAATGAGTCTTTGTTTTGCCTGTGTCATTCCCAGTTTATATAAATATTGAATTCTTTACATTTTTATGTATTATAATATAAACTTGACGTTTTTATGCTTTTACCATAAGCGTTAGTCATTTACAGGCCAAGGCTGACTTTGTCAAGGCGCCCCATTCTCCATGTGACTTTTCTCAAACACCCACTCCCTAGACATTGTCCCACCCTCCTCCTGTTTTATTGTAAAAGCTTTAGTACGCTAATTACTTTCGAAAAGAATTTGTTTGACTTTTAAAACTGGCTGCTAAGTTATCCAGATGTACAGACTTATAGTACACCTTTCAAAACATCAGGACAATGTTGCGTAAATTAGCTGAAGTATCTATTTTTAAAAATGGAAATAAGGAAAGGCATAAATACTCTTTTAATTGTAAAATAATTATATTATTAAACCAGACACCAGCTTGTGACAGAATTGTCTCCCTTGCAAATACACATCGACAAGTCCCATGACTCTCTAGACTCCAGAGATTCCAGTTTTAAGGGGGATAACACTATAAAAAAAAGTTTTAAAACCGAAATTTCGAGACAGAATGTAGTGTACGCTTGTAGCACTCATTGGTAGAGAGGCAACAGAAAAACCAGTTGCCCTGCTCTTGTAACAAGCCTCTCACAAATTAGGACTACATGGCTTATGTCTTGGAGCCCGAGGAAGTGACGCGAATGTGTAGAGCCGGCCCGAATTTGATAGGAATCGGGTTTGAGTTTTATGCCCTCTTAGAGTTTAACTGCTTGAAAAACTCCAGTAGGGAGGGGGGGTATAGAAGACAGACTACACTTTCTCTATACGTTCTCTTCCCCCCTCCACCCCTCTCTCTTTTCTTTAGTTCTTCTTCTCTCTCTCTCTCTCTCTCTCTCTTTCTGGTCTCCCTCCTCCCTTTTTCTCAGTCTCTGTCTTTCTTTCTTTTTCTCTTTCGCTCCCTCCCTAATTCTCTCTCCATCTCCTCTCTCGCTAACTCTCCCCCTCTCTCTCCCCTCCCTCTCGCTCCCTATGTCTCTCCTTCTCTGTGTCTCTCCTTCTCTGTGTCTCTCCTTCTCTGTGTCTCTCCTTCTCTGTGTCTCTCTTTCTCCCCCCCTCTCTCCCCCCTCCCTCTCGCTCCCTATGTCTCCCCTTCTCTGTGTCTCTCTTTCTCCCTCCCTCTCTCTCCCCCCTCTCGCTCCCTAAGTCTCTCTTTCTCTGTGTCTCTCTCCACCCCTCTCTCTCCCCTCCCGCTCGCTCCCTATGTCTCTCCTTCTCTGTGTCTCTCTTTCTCCCCCTCTCTCTCTCCCCCCTCTCACTCCCTATGTCTCTCCTTCTCTGTGTCTCTCTTTCTCCCCCTCTATCTCTCCCCCCCCCTCTCGCTCCCTATGTCTCTCCTTCTCTGTGTCTCTCTTTCTCCCCCTCTCTCTCTCCCCTCCCTCTCGCTCCCTATGTCTCTCCTTCTCTGTCTTCTCCTTCCTCTTTCCTCCCTCTCATTCTCTCACCCTTTCTATCCCTGTCTCTATTCTCACTTCTAGCTTCCCTCTCTGCCTCTCTCTTTCCTCTCTATTTCTCTCTCTTGTAGTGACTTTACAATGTTCCTCACAAATCTCAAGATGTCTACTTGGCAGAAAAAAAAAGTTTAAAAATGCTTTTATTTTAGAGGACAAGAATATTTAGGAGCTAAGAATCAAGGGCGGAGGTGAATAAATTGAGAGGGTGGGGTGCTGTAAGTGCAGAAAAACTTCAAACTAAGTGAAACGGAATTAAAAAACCTCCCTCAACCAATAATTTACTCTTGGTTTTTAAAGTCCTGACATCCATATTGAGGCACAAATAAATTGTGTTTAGCGAGAAACTCGAAGCTGTGCCTCTCAAGCTTCCGGCAGCTTTACAGTTGTTTGAAAGCCTGCACATGTCAGTCCTTAGTAAGTCCAGGGACCAGGAGTTTCTTCTATTAGGGAACAGGGCTTAAAATAGTCAGATGCTGTCGTTTACGATCGTACACTTTTAATTCTGTGCCAGTCTAAACAGATTTTCTTTTTTTTTTTTTGCTTAAATATTTTCACATTCCAACAAGATAGACATTTCCTTTCCTCTATTTTTTTTTGATATGGCAAATTTTGTTTTATATTTAAATTTACTTCTAGACAACATTCAAGCTTTACAAGATATACTTTCTACAAAGTCTTTTTTGACAAATTCCCAACAAAACTTGAAGGAAACTTCAAGAGTTTCACTTTAATACTTATAAAACTTTTAACCAAACTGTAAGGATAGTTACAGTCGAAGAATACAAGCTTCAAAAGCCCGAACCAAAATAATAATAATAATAATAATAATAATAATATAAACATGTAAAATAAAAACAAAAATGGACAAAAATCCAATGCTCTTGAAAAATATCAATGCTCAATAAAATTATGAAATCTTAATCCTAGATTTAGTCCTAGTCTTAGTCTTGGTCTAAGTCTTAAAAGGAGAGGCACCTTGTAACAATAACGGTTCGACAAACAGTAACAAAAAATATTAAAATAATTTTACAAACCTTGTTGTCGAACGCCATCAATATCACGTGCCGGTGAAAATATGGAGCTAGCTGGAAGTCGAGGGAAGTGTGGATGTAAAGACAGTTTCTCTCCAGAGCTAGTTCCGTCTCTGCTGGCCACTCCCTCCGCAGCGGCTCTTGCGGCCATCTGGGCTGCATGTACGTGAGCCTCGAGCCCTGCCCGAGCTGCCGAGGAGGTGGTCAGATTGTACGGGTAGGACAGTGGGGTGTGAGTCAATGCCAAGGGGAAGTGTCCACCAAGTCCAGCAAATCTTGCGGCCGCAGCCGGCCAGTGCGCAGCTGCTGCTGGTGGCAGAAACAGGAACCCTTGGCTTGGATGCGGTCTCTGGGGGGATGTCGACGGAATAGAGGAGTTGAGGAACGCTGACTTGCCCGTCGATGACAGTGATGTCTGAAGCGTTGAAGAGATAATGCTGGATGAAGATATCGGCGATGAGGACAGTGAAGTGGCTGACGTCGTAGATGAAGATGACGATGTGGTGTTGATGAAATCAGATATGGACCAAATTTTCGGTCTAGTCACCGGCGGTGTCGCACTGGCAGAATTTCTGTTTGGGCTCAACGAACTTGCCTCACCTGACGATTGCCCAGAATTGGGCGTTTTAGAAAAATGTTCTCCACAGTCTAAACTTCGCAAGTCTCCATGAGACCTGCGTTCGGAATTTTTTTCAATGGTTTTGCACCTGGCCTCGGAAAGCTCTTCTCGTGAGTCTACGGATGACGTGACCCGAAGAGGGGATCTGTCGCGTGAAGCCAAGTGCCTCTCTCGCTCAGCCATGGCTTCTGCCATGAGCCTTCTGTGGTGAAAACTATCCCTAGAGGCGTCATCGTCATCATCTTCGTCTTCACTGATGTCGTCGTCGTCAACCCGTATTATTCGTTCCTTATAAGGTCTGTTATTGTTTTCCATTGGATGGTCAGAATCTAAAAAGAAAGATAAAGTAATTCATTGAGAGGAAGTCATTGTCTTTCTAAATTTGAAAGACTAAGACAGAGTTGAAAATTTAACACAGAGTTGAAAGATTAAGACAGAGTTGATGAAAAAAAAGAAATAAAGAATAGAATCAATTACCAACTAATTAATACATTTAACATTAATTCAAAGAACTATTAGATGACTTAATAATCGCCGAATATTTAATACGAATTATTGTGTTCAAATGTTTTACAAATATTATGACATAATTGGATATATTTAGTGCCATTATATAAACTCCGGCGCGCACACACCGAAACATAATAATGGCAAATATATTCAAATATATATATAAAACAAAAAAACAAAAAACAACGTCCCAGCATCCTTGGGAACTCATTCAATCCACACCTAAATATATATAAACAACAACGTCCCAGCATCCTTGGGAACTCATTCAATCCACACACAAATATATATAAACAAAACGTCCCAGCATCCTTGGGAACTCATTCAATCCACACACAAATATATATAAACAACAACGTCCCAGCATCCTTGGGAACTCATTCAATCCACACACAAATATATATAAACAACAACGTCCCAGCATCCTTGGGAACTCATTCAATCCAACACAAATATATTTTATCACTAGTGTATATCCCTTCTGTTTTTCAAGTCCTCTTATCTTTCAAATCAACGTAATCCTGGAGGATTATTTACCCACAGATATCTATCGCTGAGTAGATGCAGTGTCTTAGCGCCCAAGCGCAGAGAAGCAAGGGCTTTGAGCAGAGTCCCCCATACGACCATCTCCCCGTGAGTGTTATGTATACTTAGAAATATCTGCCCTCGATAAGTGGCCCAGTTAATGTTCAACACGAGTTCACAGATGTAAGATCTTCAGATGTAAGCGAGCAAGCAATTAGATTAAAAGCCTAGGCGGCAAGATTTGAACATAATCCTCTGCGGTAAACGGATACTACTCAATGAGCCCGAGGACAGAAAAAAAAACTTTCTGTAGTATCAGGAGTAAAATAAAGAAAACCAAAAAACAAAACAAAATGTAAAAAGATATAAATAGGGGGGGGGGGCCTAGATTATAATTAATAAACATTTAGTTTTGATAGTCGAATAAAGCAGTTAGGTTAAGCTTTGAGAGTCTAGCTCTCCTTGCAACATATGTTCAGCACTCAAAGTATTTTAGATGCAGTTGCTATAAGCCATAGATAAATGGCCTTGAGCAGGGCCGGTTCTACAGATTTAGGGACCTATGCGAAACGGATTGCGCGGGGCCTAGTCTGGGTAGGGATAAGGATAATTAGTAAAAATTAAGAATTTTTGTTAAAATATAAATTCGTCATTATATTTTATTCATACTTTACTAAGTGCAAAATCACGGTCAAATTAAATTACTAGCCATCTGCAATACAAGGTAGTTTTTTTAACAAAAAGTTGGAACATGCCCGATAAACATTTACATCTGCCTTTTAGATTTACTACCGACTAGCAACATATCGCTTTTGATTTTTTTAAAGAGATGAGATAGATCGAGGTACATAAAAGGGAAACACAATTCAATGTCGGCTAGACCTCAACATGGACAATTCTAATGGTGCAGCAAGTCTGCAGTAGTACCATCCACTGACCGGAAATGTTCTTCACGATAAGTTCACATTTCTTGACAAATTTGGTAAACTGTATGGATCACTTGTTTGGCAAAGAACTAGGGATTGGATGTCTGGTGTTTTTTTAAACTTGTAAGAACACAGAAAAGTATTTTTAAAAAATCTACAAGCGTGGCGTTGCAACATATACCAAGGCATGGTGACCAAATGGAATCATCCTGCAAATATCAGCAAAGGAACAAAAAAAGACACTCCTATCTATATGTACAACCTTGTACAAGTCATGATGTCCTTAGTCTCAATTTACTGTGACGTGTTCGTACAAGTCATGATGTCCTTAGTCTCAATTTACTGTGACGCGTTCGTACAAGCAACAGTGCCGTTCCACTTAATACTTATACATCTTCTTAGAGCCAATACCTTTCAATGGCCCCTTTGGGCCTCTATAAGTCATTGGCCCGAAAACAAAGAACATTTTCGCTAATCGCTGTATGTTGTGCTATGCCTCATTTATAATATTTCCTTGGTTATATTATAAAACGTGGGCACGTGTATTTATGTGTACTCTATTTAAACAATTCCTAATAGACTAGAGAAGATAAAGCGATTGACAAGCTAAAGGTAAGACAGAAAGAATAGAAAGAAAATAAAAGAAACACATAAATAATGAAATAAAAAAAAACAACTGACTAAACACGTGTAAGATTTAAAGCATTTTTGACACTCGTGACTTGTCGGTTTCTTGAGTGGGTGTCATGTCTGCGGACACCAGAGCCAGGGAGTCACGGGGTTTGAGAGGATAAGATAAAGGGGGCAGCGTCCATCATCGGCTAAGCTGTTTCCAGTGTTGTGACCACGGCTAGACGCTATGTGTACACGAGTGTTCATGGATATGAAGACACACACAGACAGTGAGCAGATAGTGATGTACATATGCTCATGATGCACCGAATGCACAGTGTAGATGTGTAAAATAAAAATGATATATAAATAGACTTAGTTCTTGAGATGGTTAGGCCTACCTCCCGGTGTTTCATTTCTAGAGAAGTCAATACAATGTAGACTACTAG
>JAZGLO010000286.1:0-16740 GCA_036873155.1 Biomphalaria sudanica
GTAGAGTTAAATATTGTTTAAAAATGTTCTTAATTTGCCTGTAAATATTTTTAACTACCTTACTTAAAAATTATCTTAGATATATTAAAGACAAAAAAAAATTAAATTCTTTTGAACATTTTAAAATCTTTAATTTAAATAAATTCTTAAACATAAAATGTTAAAATTTAATTTGCAATATTCAACACAACCTTAAACATTGCAGTAGCATTTGCTTAAACAAAATATCTTAACAGTAATAAAATATCAATGTGACTAGATAGATAACGCATAGGATGTAATCATCTTCAAAGTCTGTATAATAGAAAATAAGATAATACCACTCACCAGATTGACATGTAAAATATTAGAACACATAATATTTAGCAATACCATAAACCACTTAGATAAACATTATGTCCATATTCCATACCAACATTGCTTTAGGAAATATTAATCAATTAGAAAAATATCAAAACATAAAGAAATTAGGAGCATGAATGAATATTTACATTTGACATTAGTAGCACCATTCGTTAAATCATTTAACTTTGAGATAGTCTTCAGGACAGAAAATAAAGTAGCAAAAATGAATTGAACACTGAATCATAACTTATCAATACAAAAAACACAACCACATAAAATACTAAATGTATGAATCAGACAGGAAAACCAATGACTAAGCTGAGTCTATAATTAACATGCACAAGTAGATTAAGACTTGAATATGTGTAGGACATATTACAGAGCTTGTATTTTGAAGTAGCATTTGTAATTTATAAGGAGAAACTCTTAAAAATAGTATTTAGTGTTCAAACAAAATCTTGTAGCCCTAAAAACAAAACAAAATTATAAACATATTTTTAACATTTCAAACATAGTAATAAGATAAAATCTATTTTGTGCTTACATGCAATAGACTGTGAACAATAAAGTGCTAAAACCCATTAAAAATAATATGAAGCATTGTGTGAAATTTGGAATGAATGTAATGACTAGTCTGAACTACTTGGCCTTGTCCCTCCTCATGCAATTCTTTTCTTATTCACTTTAGTATCCTTACACCTTGTTTATTGTGAACATAAGACTTAAAAACTGTAAAAATCAAAATCAATATTTGTGAATAAATGTCCTAAGTATGAAATGCCTTAAATACATTAGGTTATATATTTTTAAAATAATTTGATCTAAAGTGTGGTTTAGGTAATTTTTTATACTCTTAGGTCAATGATAGTATGCAATGAAGATTTCTGATTGCTGGAGTGCTTTCTATTGAGATGGTATTGGCAAGAGGATATTTAAGGTTTTCACTTTTATACCTACATTTTAAAATTGTGCTTAGTTTACAATGCTTAATTTGTAAAATACCTTGAAATTATTTATCATAGCATTTTTTAAAAATAATACATATTCTTAAAATGTAATGCTGCTTGTATCAGAATAATTTCTTTGATTTTTTTCTTCTCTCCTAATCAACGTATTATCGTTGATTTTACTCCATTCTGACCCCTTATCAACGATATTAATGTTGATGCTTTAAAAGTCAGTTTTTGTGTTATCTTTCAATACAAGATACTTTTAATTGCTTATAAATAAATATTTAGTAATTTCTATTTGGCAAAAAATATGGATTATTTTAATTTTTATTGTGTTTTAAAAAAAAACAAACAATTGATGTTTTTAAAAAACTTAATTTAATATAATATTATATAATTTTTAAAGTTTAATTAATCATAACAGGGTAATGATATATAAATTTGCATAATGAATAATTCTGTTGAAACGTGGAAAATAATTACGAGAGAAAGAGTTAATTATATTAAACTATGTAATAAATATTAAACTATGTTACTCTAAAAATGTTATTGATTATAATTTATTAAATTATTTTTTCTTTAGCTTGTTTATATCATTGTAGAATATATTGCTTGCTTTATCTGCTTTTATTAGTTTTATACGTTAAAAAAAATATTATAACAGATTGCTTTCTTTTCTTTTTTTTTTTTTAGCTCAAGGGCTTGTGTTGTGATTGCTCAGACTTCTGGTGGAGTGGAAAATTAAGTTGCATAATAATATCCCAATTTAATAATATTAATTTCAATATAAATAGCAACATGTAACATTAAATATAGTCTACACTAAATATTTAACTAAATAATAAAATGAACATAAACATTTAAACTAATAAGCTAGCATCAGACTAAAGAATCATAAAATGTAACAAATATTATTTACAGTGAAAAAATATAAGTAGTAGTAGGTAAAAAAAAATGGTTAATAAAAATAAATTTATTTGGAAATTGAATATTACATTAAAACTTTAAGTGTAATTCAAACCAAAGCTTATTATATCTTAAAGTTCAAAGCACTAGTTAAACTATAACTTTCTAAATTAAACATAAGATCAAATTAAAAAAATTAAACATTTTCAACTTCATAAAAAAATTAAAGTAGAAATTTAAAACTAACAATAGTTTCAAACTACATATGAGTTTCAAGAACTAAATACATAATCATAAGTACAAAATAAAAGCTGAAAAATTAAATGTAATCTAAACATAAGATTTTCAAAAAACACACCAAAAAAACAACAACAACAGAATCTAAAGTGATAAAACCATCAATTTACAAACATTTTAAAGAAAAATGTAACAAAATGTTTAAAATCTTAAGAATTAAACAAGTAGTCCATCTAAAAAAAAGTTATTTAATTAAATAAAGTAATAGCTTCAACCTACATTATGTTGAGTTTGAAACAGATATTTAAATTAAAAAATGTTCAATGAAATGAAAGAAAAAACTTACTATATAAGAACTTCACACTAAATACTGTTAACATGAAAATTAAAAAATATTTAAAAAATTCTATATACAAGTCAAAATCTAAATAAATATTTAGTCTTAAGTATTAAAGAAAATGTCACTCTAACATCTAAACATCTGTGCTAACTAGTGCCATAAATTATAAAATTTAAATCTATGTGCTAACTAGAAGATAAAAACTGTCAAATGATTTCAGTCAAAGCTAACTCAATATTCAACAAAACAGAGAAGCATGTTATCTTTATCATTTACTACATCTAGAAACTAAACAAAATAGAAATTACAAACAATAATAATTAGGTTTGAAGTAGATATTACATTTTGATACTTATTTGTGTAGTTTTAACAACAAAGAAAAAAATAACTATTAAAACAAAACATTGTTACAAAAAAAACTTTGTAAGTAAATAATAAAACCATATAAAGCAATATATAGTTTGAAACAAACTAAAATTTAAAGTATTGAACAACCTGTCCATCTAATAAATTAACTAAATAGTAAAACTGAAAAAATAGCTGCTATTCAACATAAGCTTCTTGTTGTTGTTCTTCTTCTAACCAGCTTTTTTGCTGCTGAGCTTTGAGCTCTTTTGCAGAACATAAGCTAAAAAATACTAAGCAAAATCTAAAGAATTGCAACAATTTTTTTAAACTAAATGTAATATAACCTTTCCTTAAATGTAGTAGATACAAAAATACAGATTCAATGTTAGCATAGTATAAAACTAGTAAATAAGTGTAGGTTTAATGTAGATGTAAACTATTTCAAATTTAATACTAAGTGTTGTTTAACTTAAACCTAAATGTAGTAGAATTAAAAGCTTAATAGCCTAGTAACTACATTGTCTTTGTTTGCTGTCAACAATGACTCTGTTTGCTTAAAAATACAGAATCAAACTTAAAAGTTAGCATAATACAAACTTATCAATATATATATACAAGTTTATAAAGTAGACATTAATATTGTAACTTAAAAACTAAATGTAGAAATTAACTTACACTTAAATGTAGAAGAAATAAAAATACAGACTCAATTTAAAATGTTAGCATAAAATAAAATTAGCAAATAAATGCAGGTTTAAAGTAGACATAAGCTATTAAAAATTTAATACTAAATGTAGTTTAACTTAAACCTAATGTAGTAGAATTAAAAACTAAATAGCCTAGTAGCTTCATTGTCACTGTTTGCTGTCAACAATGACTCTGTTTGCTTAAAAATACAGAATCAAACTAAAATATTAGCATAATACAAAACTTGTCAATAAAAATATAGGTTTATAAAGTAGACATTAAGATTGAAACATTAAAAAGTAAATATAAAATTAACTTACACCTAAATGTAGTAGAAATAAAAATACAGACTCAATTAAAAATTTTAGCATAATATAAAATTAGTAAATAAATGCATGTTTAAAGTAGACATAAACTATTTAAAATTTAATACTAAACGTAGTTTAACTTAAACCTAAATGTAGTAGAATTAAAAGCTAAATAGCCTATTAGCTACATTGTCATTGTTTGCTGTCAAACATTGACTCTGTTGGCTTGCAAAATACTCATTTAAACTAAATTGTTAGCGTAATATTAAGTAAATTAGTGTAGGTTAAAAGTAGACTTAAACTATTTAAAATTTAATACTAAATGTAGTTTAACTTAAACCTAAAAGTAGTAGATTTAAAAGCTTAATAGCCTAGTAGCTACATTGTCATTGTTTGCTGTCAACAGTGACTCTGTTTGCTTAAAAATACAGAATCAAACTAAAATGTTAGCATAATATTAAAACTAGTAAATTAGTGTAGGTTAAAAGTAGACGTAAACTATTTAAAATTTAATACTAAATGTAGTTTAACTTAAACCTAAATGTAGTAGATTTAAAAGCTAAATAGCCTAGTAGCTACATTGTCATTGTTTGGTGTCAACAGTGACTCTGTTGGCTTGTAAAATACACATTTAAACTAAAATGTTAGCATAATATTAAAACTAGTAAATTAGTGTAGGTTAAAAGTAGACGTAAACTATTTAAAATTTAATACTAAATGTAGTTTAACTTAAACCTAAATGTAGTAGATTTAAAAGCTAAATAGCCTAGTAGCTACATTGTCATTGTTTGCTGTCAACAGTGACTCTGTTGGCTTGTAAAATACAGAATCAAACTAAAATGTTAGCATAATATTAAAACTAGTAAATTAGTGTAGGTTAAAAGTAGACTTAAACTATTTAAAATTTAATACTAAATGTAGTTTAACTTAAACCTAAAAGTAGTAGATTTAAAAGCTAAATAGCCTAGTAGCTACATTGTCATTGATTCTGTATTTCACAAGCCAACAGAGTCACTGTTGACAGCAAACAAACTAAAATGTTAGCATAATATTAAAACTAGTAAATTAGTGTAGGTTAAAAGTAGACTTAAACTATTTAAAATTTAATACTAAATGTAGTTTAACTTACATCTAATCCTAGTAGTAAAACTTAATATTATGTCTCCCTCCTCTCAAAATGTAATATTTACTAAAATGTTAGCATAAAATTAAACTAGTAAATATATGTGATTTATAGAAGACATTAACTACTGTAACTTTGAAACTAAATGTAGTATTAACTTTCCCTAAATGTAGTAGATATAAAAATACAGATTGAAACTAAACTGTTAGCGTAATAATAAAAGTAGTAAATAAGTACATGTTAAAAGTAGATGTAAACTATTTCAAATTTAATACTAAGTGTAGTTTAACTTAATCCTAGTAGATTTAAAAGCTAAATAGCCTAGTAGCTACATTGTCATTGTTTGCTGTCAACAGTGACTCTGTTTGCTTAAAAAAACAGAATCAAACTAAAATGTTAGCATAATATTAAAACTAGTAAATTAGTGTAGGTTAAAAGTAGATGTAAACTATTTAAAATTTAATACTAAATGTAGTTTAACTTAAACCTAAATGTAGTAGATTTAAAAGCTAAATAGACTAGTAGCTACATTGTCATTGTTTGCTGTCAACAGTGACTCTGTTGGCTTGTAAAATACACATTTAAACTAAAATGTTAGCATAATATTAAAACTAGTAAATTAGTGTAGGTTAAAAGTAGACGTAAACTATTTTAAATTTAATACTAAGTGTAGTTTAACTTAAACCTAAATGTAGTAGATTTAAAAGCTAAATAGACTAGTAGCTACATTGTCATTGTTTGCTGTCAACAGTGACTCTGTTTGCTTAAAAAAACAGAATCAAACTAAAATGTTAGCATAATATTAAAACTAGTAAATTAGTGTAGGTTAAAAGTAGACGTAAACTATTTAAAATTTAATACTAAATGTAGTTTAACTTAAACCTAAATGTAGTAGATTTAAAAGCTAAATAGACTAGTAGCTACATTGTCATTGTTTGTTGTCAACAGTGACTCTGTTGGCTTGTAAAATACACATTTAAACTAAAATGTTAGCATAATATTAAAACTAGTAAATTAGTGTAGGTTAAAAGTAGACGTAAACTATTTAAAATTTAATACTAAGTGTAGTTTAACTTAATCCAAGTAGAATTAAAAGCTAAATAGCCTAGTAGCTACATTGTCATTGTTTGCTGTCAACAGTGACTCTGTTGGCTTGTAAAATACACATTTCAACTAAATTGTTAGCATAATATTAAAACTAGTAAATTAGTGTAGGTTAAAAGTAGACGTAAACTATTTAAAATTTAATACTAAATGTAGTTTAACTTAAACCTAAATGTAGATTTAAAAGGTAAATAGACTAGTAGCTACATTGTCATTGTTTGCTGTCAACAGTGACTCTGTTGGCTTGTAAAATACACATTTAAACTAAATTGTTAGCGTAATATTAAAACTAGTAAATTAGTGTAGGTTAAAAGTAGACGTAAACTATTTAAAATTTAATACTAAGTGTAGTTTAACTTAATCCAAGTAGAATTAAAAGCTAAATAGCCTAGTAGCTACATTGTCTTTGTTTGCTGTCAACAGTGACTCTGTTGGCTTGTAAAATACACATTTAAACTAAAATGTTAGCATAATATTAAAACTAGTAAATTAGTGTAGGTTAAAAGTAGACGTAAACTATTTAAAATTTAATACTAAATGTAGTTTAACTTAAACCTAAATGTAGTAGATTTAAAAGCTAAATAGCCTAGTAGCTACATTGTCATTGTTTGCTGTCAACAGTGACTCTGTTGGCTTGTAAAATACAGAATCAAACTAAAATGTTAGCATAATATTAAAACTAGTAAATTAGTGTAGGTTTAATGTAGATTTAAACTATTTCAAATTTTATACTTAATGTAGTTTAACTTACATCTAATCCTAGTAGTAAAACTTAATATTAAGATAATAACATAGGAAACATTAAAATATTGTAATGTCCCGAGACATGACGTTAAACTGCGCTACTCTTTGTTTGGCACTTTTAGAGCTTAAAAGTGCCTTTCTTCTTTTCCATCTTGATGTCTCCCTCCTCTCAAAATGTAATATTTACTAAAATGTTAGCATAAAATTAAACTAGTAAATATATGTGATTTATAGAAGACATTAACTACTGTAACTTTGAAACTAAATGTAGTATTAACTTTCCCTAAATGTAGTAGATATAAAAATACAGATTGAAACTAAACTGTTAGCGTAATAATAAAAGTAGTAAATAAGTACATGTTAAAAGTAGATGTAAACTATTTCAAATTTAATACTAAGTGTAGTTTAACTTAATCCTAGTAGATTTAAAAGCTAAATAGCCTAGTAGCTACATTGTCATTGTTTGCTGTCAACAGTGACTCTGTTTGCTTAAAAAAACAGAATCAAACTAAAATGTTAGCATAATATTAAAACTAGTAAATTAGTGTAGGTTAAAAGTAGACGTAAACTATTTAAAATTTAATACTAAATGTAGTTTAACTTAAACCTAAATGTAGTAGATTTAAAAGCTAAATAGCCTAGTAGCTACATTGTCATTGTTTGCTGTCAACAGTGACTCTGTTGGCTTGTGAAATACAGAATCAAACTAAAATGTTAGCATAATATTAAAACTAGTAAATTAGTGTAGGTTAAAAGTAGACTTAAACTATTTAAAATTTAATACTAAATGTAGTTTAACTTACATCTAATCCTAGTAGTAAAACTTAATATTAAGATAATAACATAGGAAACATTAAAATATTGTAATGTCACGAGACATGACGTTAAACTGCGCTCCTCTTTGTTTGGCACTTTTAGAGCTTAAAAGTGCCTTTCTTCTTTTCCATCTTGATGTCTCCCTCCTCTCAAAATGTAATATTTACTAAAATGTTAGCATAAAATTAAACTAGTAAATATATGTGATTTATAGAAGACATTAACTACTGTAACTTTGAAACTAAATGTAGTATTAACTTTCCCTAAATGTAGTAGATATAAAAATACAGATTGAAACTAAACTGTTAGCGTAATAATAAAAGTAGTAAATAAGTACATGTTAAAAGTAGATGTAAACTATTTCAAATTTAATACTAAGTGTAGTTTAACTTAATCCTAGTAGATTTAAAAGCTAAATAGCCTAGTAGCTACATTGTCATTGTTTGCTGTCAACAGTGACTCTGTTTGCTTAAAAAAACAGAATTTAACTAAAATGTTAGCATAATATTAAAACTAGTAAATTAGTGTAGGTTTAATGTAGATTTAAACTATTTCAAATTTTATACTAAATGTAGTTTAACTTAAACCTAAATGTAGTAGATTTAAAAGCTAAATAGACTAGTAGCTACATTGTCATTGTTTGCTGTCAACAGTGACTCTGTTGGCTTGTAAAATACACATTTAAACTAAAATGTTAGCATAATATTAAAACTAGTAAATTAGTGTAGGTTAAAAGTAGACGTAAACTATTTAAAATTTAATACTAAGTGTAGTTTAACTTAATCCAAGTAGAATTAAAAGCTAAATAGCCTAGTAGCTACATTGTCATTGTTTGCTGTCAACAGTGACTCTGTTGGCTTGTAAAATACACAATTAAACTAAATTGTTAGCATAATATTAAAACTAGTAAATTAGTGTAGGTTAAAAGTAGACGTAAACTATTTAAAATTTAATACTAAATGTAGTTTAACTTAAACCTAAAAAGTAGAATTAAAAGCTAAATAGCCTAGTAGCTACATTGTCATTGTTTGGTGTCAACAGTGACTCTGTTGGCTTGTAAAATACACATTTAAACTAAAATGTTAGCATAATATTAAAACTAGTAAATTAGTGTAGGTTAAAAGTAGACGTAAACTATTTAAAATTTAATACTAAATGTAGTTTAACTTAAACCTAAATGTAGTAGATTTAAAAGCTATATAGATTAGTAGCTACATTGTCATTGTTTGCTGTCAACAGTGACTCTGTTGGCTTGTAAAATACACATTTAAACTAAAATGTTAGCATAATATTAAAACTAGTAAATTAGTGTAGGTTAAAAGTAGACGTAAACTATTTAAAATTTAATACTAAGTGTAGTTTAACTTAATCCAAGTAGAATTAAAATCTAAATAGCCTAGTAGCTACATTGTCATTGTTTGCTGTCAACAGTGACTCTGTTGGCTTGTAAAATACGCATTTAAACTAAATTGTTAGCATAATATTAAAACTAGTAAATTAGTGTAGGTTAAAAGTAGACGTAAACTATTTAAAATTTAATACTAAATGTAATTTAACTTAAACCTAAATGTAGTAGATTTAAAAGCTAAATAGACTAGTAGCTACATTGTCATTGTTTGCTGTCAACAGTGACTCTGTTGGCTTGTAAAATACACATTTAAACTAAAATGTTAGCATAATATTAAAACTAGTAAATTAGTGTAGGTTAAAAGTAGACGTAAACTATTTAAAATTTAATACTAAGTGTAGTTTAACTTAATCCAAGTAGAATTAAAAGCTAAATAGCCTAGTAGCTACATTGTCATTGTTTGCTGTCAACAGTGACTCTGTTGGCTTGTAAAATACACATTTAAACTAAAATGTTAGCATAATATTAAAACTAGTAAATTAGTGTAGGTTAAAAGTAGACGTAAACTATTTAAAATTTAATACTAAATGTAGTTTAACTTAAACCTAAATGTAGTAGATTTAAAAGCTAAATAGCCTAGTAGCTACATTGTCATTGTTTGCTGTCAACAGTGACTCTGTTGGCTTGTAAAATACAGAATCAAACTAAAATGTTAGCATAATATTAAAACTAGTAAATTAGTGTAGGTTTAATGTAGATTTAAACTATTTCAAATTTTATACTTAATGTAGTTTAACTTACATCTAATCCTAGTAGTAAAACTTAATATTAAGATAATAACATAGGAAACATTAAAATATTGTAATGTCCCGAGACATGACGTTAAACTGCGCTACTCTTTGTTTGGCACTTTTAGAGCTTAAAAGTGCCTTTCTTCTTTTCCATCTTGATGTCTCCCTCCTCTCAAAATGTAATATTTACTAAAATGTTAGCATAAAATTAAACTAGTAAATATATGTGATTTATAGAAGACATTAACTACTGTAACTTTGAAACTAAATGTAGTATTAACTTTCCCTAAATGTAGTAGATATAAAAATACAGATTGAAACTAAACTGTTAGCGTAATAATAAAAGTAGTAAATAAGTACATGTTAAAAGTAGATGTAAACTATTTCAAATTTAATACTAAGTGTAGTTTAACTTAATCCTAGTAGATTTAAAAGCTAAATAGCCTAGTAGCTACATTGTCATTGTTTGCTGTCAACAGTGACTCTGTTTGCTTAAAAAAACAGAATTAAACTAAAATGTTAGCATAATATTAAAACTAGTAAATTAGTGTAGGTTAAAAGTAGACGTAAACTATTTAAAATTTAATACTAAATGTAGTTTAACTTAAACCTAAATGTAGTAGATTTAAAAGCTAAATAGACTAGTAGCTACATTGTCATTGTTTGCTGTCAACAGTGACTCTGTTGGCTTGTAAAATACACATTTAAACTAAAATGTTAGCATAATATTAAAACTAGTAAATTAGTGTAGGTTAAAAGTAGACGTAAACTATTTAAAATTTAATACTAAGTGTAGTTTAACTTACATCTAATCCTAGTAGTAAAACTTAATATTAAGATAATAACATAGGAAACATTAAAATATTGTAATGTCCCGAGACATGACGTTAAACTGCGCTACTCTTTGTTTGGCACTTTTAGAGCTTAAAAGTGCCTTTCTTCTTTTCCATCTTGATGTCTCCCTCCTCTCAAAATGTAATATTTACTAAAATGTTAGCATAAAATTAAACTAGTAAATATATGTGATTTATAGAAGACATTAACTACTGTAACTTTGAAACTAAATGTAGTATTAACTTTCCCTAAATGTAGTAGATATAAAAATACAGATTGAAACTAAACTGTTAGCGTAATAATAAAAGTAGTAAATAAGTACATGTTAAAAGTAGATGTAAACTATTTCAAATTTAATACTAAGTGTAGTTTAACTTAATCCTAGTAGATTTAAAAGCTAAATAGCCTAGTAGCTACATTGTCATTGTTTGCTGTCAACAGTGACTCTGTTTGCTTAAAAAAACAGAATCAAACTAAAATGTTAGCATAATATTAAAACTAGTAAATTAGTGTAGGTTAAAAGTAGATGTAAACTATTTAAAATTTAATACTAAATGTAGTTTAACTTAAACCTAAATGTAGTAGATTTAAAAGCTAAATAGACTAGTAGCTACATTGTCATTGTTTGCTGTCAACAGTGACTCTGTTGGCTTGTAAAATACACATTTAAACTAAAATGTTAGCATAATATTAAAACTAGTAAATTAGTGTAGGTTAAAAGTAGACGTAAACTATTTTAAATTTAATACTAAGTGTAGTTTAACTTAAACCTAAATGTAGTAGATTTAAAAGCTAAATAGACTAGTAGCTACATTGTCATTGTTTGCTGTCAACAGTGACTCTGTTTGCTTAAAAAAACAGAATCAAACTAAAATGTTAGCATAATATTAAAACTAGTAAATTAGTGTAGGTTAAAAGTAGACGTAAACTATTTAAAATTTAATACTAAATGTAGTTTAACTTAAACCTAAATGTAGTAGATTTAAAAGCTAAATAGACTAGTAGCTACATTGTCATTGTTTGTTGTCAACAGTGACTCTGTTGGCTTGTAAAATACACATTTAAACTAAAATGTTAGCATAATATTAAAACTAGTAAATTAGTGTAGGTTAAAAGTAGACGTAAACTATTTAAAATTTAATACTAAGTGTAGTTTAACTTAATCCAAGTAGAATTAAAAGCTAAATAGCCTAGTAGCTACATTGTCATTGTTTGCTGTCAACAGTGACTCTGTTGGCTTGTAAAATACACATTTCAACTAAATTGTTAGCATAATATTAAAACTAGTAAATTAGTGTAGGTTAAAAGTAGACGTAAACTATTTAAAATTTAATACTAAATGTAGTTTAACTTAAACCTAAATGTAGATTTAAAAGGTAAATAGACTAGTAGCTACATTGTCATTGTTTGCTGTCAACAGTGACTCTGTTGGCTTGTAAAATACACATTTAAACTAAATTGTTAGCGTAATATTAAAACTAGTAAATTAGTGTAGGTTAAAAGTAGACGTAAACTATTTAAAATTTAATACTAAGTGTAGTTTAACTTAATCCAAGTAGAATTAAAAGCTAAATAGCCTAGTAGCTACATTGTCTTTGTTTGCTGTCAACAGTGACTCTGTTGGCTTGTAAAATACACATTTAAACTAAAATGTTAGCATAATATTAAAACTAGTAAATTAGTGTAGGTTAAAAGTAGACGTAAACTATTTAAAATTTAATACTAAATGTAGTTTAACTTAAACCTAAATGTAGTAGATTTAAAAGCTAAATAGCCTAGTAGCTACATTGTCATTGTTTGCTGTCAACAGTGACTCTGTTGGCTTGTAAAATACAGAATCAAACTAAAATGTTAGCATAATATTAAAACTAGTAAATTAGTGTAGGTTTAATGTAGATTTAAACTATTTCAAATTTTATACTTAATGTAGTTTAACTTACATCTAATCCTAGTAGTAAAACTTAATATTAAGATAATAACATAGGAAACATTAAAATATTGTAATGTCCCGAGACATGACGTTAAACTGCGCTACTCTTTGTTTGGCACTTTTAGAGCTTAAAAGTGCCTTTCTTCTTTTCCATCTTGATGTCTCCCTCCTCTCAAAATGTAATATTTACTAAAATGTTAGCATAAAATTAAACTAGTAAATATATGTGATTTATAGAAGACATTAACTACTGTAACTTTGAAACTAAATGTAGTATTAACTTTCCCTAAATGTAGTAGATATAAAAATACAGATTGAAACTAAACTGTTAGCGTAATAATAAAAGTAGTAAATAAGTACATGTTAAAAGTAGATGTAAACTATTTCAAATTTAATACTAAGTGTAGTTTAACTTAATCCTAGTAGATTTAAAAGCTAAATAGCCTAGTAGCTACATTGTCATTGTTTGCTGTCAACAGTGACTCTGTTTGCTTAAAAAAACAGAATCAAACTAAAATGTTAGCATAATATTAAAACTAGTAAATTAGTGTAGGTTAAAAGTAGACGTAAACTATTTAAAATTTAATACTAAATGTAGTTTAACTTAAACCTAAATGTAGTAGATTTAAAAGCTAAATAGCCTAGTAGCTACATTGTCATTGTTTGCTGTCAACAGTGACTCTGTTGGCTTGTGAAATACAGAATCAAACTAAAATGTTAGCATAATATTAAAACTAGTAAATTAGTGTAGGTTAAAAGTAGACTTAAACTATTTAAAATTTAATACTAAATGTAGTTTAACTTACATCTAATCCTAGTAGTAAAACTTAATATTAAGATAATAACATAGGAAACATTAAAATATTGTAATGTCACGAGACATGACGTTAAACTGCGCTCCTCTTTGTTTGGCACTTTTAGAGCTTAAAAGTGCCTTTCTTCTTTTCCATCTTGATGTCTCCCTCCTCTCAAAATGTAATATTTACTAAAATGTTAGCATAAAATTAAACTAGTAAATATATGTGATTTATAGAAGACATTAACTACTGTAACTTTGAAACTAAATGTAGTATTAACTTTCCCTAAATGTAGTAGATATAAAAATACAGATTGAAACTAAACTGTTAGCGTAATAATAAAAGTAGTAAATAAGTACATGTTAAAAGTAGATGTAAACTATTTCAAATTTAATACTAAGTGTAGTTTAACTTAATCCTAGTAGATTTAAAAGCTAAATAGCCTAGTAGCTACATTGTCATTGTTTGCTGTCAACAGTGACTCTGTTTGCTTAAAAAAACAGAATTTAACTAAAATGTTAGCATAATATTAAAACTAGTAAATTAGTGTAGGTTTAATGTAGATTTAAACTATTTCAAATTTTATACTAAATGTAGTTTAACTTAAACCTAAATGTAGTAGATTTAAAAGCTAAATAGACTAGTAGCTACATTGTCATTGTTTGCTGTCAACAGTGACTCTGTTGGCTTGTAAAATACACATTTAAACTAAAATGTTAGCATAATATTAAAACTAGTAAATTAGTGTAGGTTAAAAGTAGACGTAAACTATTTAAAATTTAATACTAAGTGTAGTTTAACTTAATCCAAGTAGAATTAAAAGCTAAATAGCCTAGTAGCTACATTGTCATTGTTTGCTGTCAACAGTGACTCTGTTGGCTTGTAAAATACACAATTAAACTAAATTGTTAGCATAATATTAAAACTAGTAAATTAGTGTAGGTTAAAAGTAGACGTAAACTATTTAAAATTTAATACTAAATGTAGTTTAACTTAAACCTAAAAAGTAGAATTAAAAGCTAAATAGCCTAGTAGCTACATTGTCATTGTTTGGTGTCAACAGTGACTCTGTTGGCTTGTAAAATACACATTTAAACTAAAATGTTAGCATAATATTAAAACTAGTAAATTAGTGTAGGTTAAAAGTAGACGTAAACTATTTAAAATTTAATACTAAATGTAGTTTAACTTAAACCTAAATGTAGTAGATTTAAAAGCTATATAGATTAGTAGCTACATTGTCATTGTTTGCTGTCAACAGTGACTCTGTTGGCTTGTAAAATACACATTTAAACTAAAATGTTAGCATAATATTAAAACTAGTAAATTAGTGTAGGTTAAAAGTAGACGTAAACTATTTAAAATTTAATACTAAGTGTAGTTTAACTTAATCCAAGTAGAATTAAAATCTAAATAGCCTAGTAGCTACATTGTCATTGTTTGCTGTCAACAGTGACTCTGTTGGCTTGTAAAATACGCATTTAAACTAAATTGTTAGCATAATATTAAAACTAGTAAATTAGTGTAGGTTAAAAGTAGACGTAAACTATTTAAAATTTAATACTAAATGTAATTTAACTTAAACCTAAATGTAGTAGATTTAAAAGCTAAATAGACTAGTAGCTACATTGTCATTGTTTGCTGTCAACAGTGACTCTGTTGGCTTGTAAAATACACATTTAAACTAAAATGTTAGCATAATATTAAAACTAGTAAATTAGTGTAGGTTAAAAGTAGACGTAAACTATTTAAAATTTAATACTAAGTGTAGTTTAACTTAATCCAAGTAGAATTAAAAGCTAAATAGCCTAGTAGCTACATTGTCATTGTTTGCTGTCAACAGTGACTCTGTTGGCTTGTAAAATACACATTTAAACTAAAATGTTAGCATAATATTAAAACTAGTAAATTAGTGTAGGTTAAAAGTAGACGTAAACTATTTAAAATTTAATACTAAATGTAGTTTAACTTAAACCTAAATGTAGTAGATTTAAAAGCTAAATAGCCTAGTAGCTACATTGTCATTGTTTGCTGTCAACAGTGACTCTGTTGGCTTGTAAAATACAGAATCAAACTAAAATGTTAGCATAATATTAAAACTAGTAAATTAGTGTAGGTTTAATGTAGATTTAAACTATTTCAAATTTTATACTTAATGTAGTTTAACTTACATCTAATCCTAGTAGTAAAACTTAATATTAAGATAATAACATAGGAAACATTAAAATATTGTAATGTCCCGAGACATGACGTTAAACTGCGCTACTCTTTGTTTGGCACTTTTAGAGCTTAAAAGTGCCTTTCTTCTTTTCCATCTTGATGTCTCCCTCCTCTCAAAATGTAATATTTACTAAAATGTTAGCATAAAATTAAACTAGTAAATATATGTGATTTATAGAAGACATTAACTACTGTAACTTTGAAACTAAATGTAGTATTAACTTTCCCTAAATGTAGTAGATATAAAAATACAGATTGAAACTAAACTGTTAGCGTAATAATAAAAGTAGTAAATAAGTACATGTTAAAAGTAGATGTAAACTATTTCAAATTTAATACTAAGTGTAGTTTAACTTAATCCTAGTAGATTTAAAAGCTAAATAGCCTAGTAGCTACATTGTCATTGTTTGCTGTCAACAGTGACTCTGTTTGCTTAAAAAAACAGAATTAAACTAAAATGTTAGCATAATATTAAAACTAGTAAATTAGTGTAGGTTAAAAGTAGACGTAAACTATTTAAAATTTAATACTAAATGTAGTTTAACTTAAACCTAAATGTAGTAGATTTAAAAGCTAAATAGACTAGTAGCTACATTGTCATTGTTTGCTGTCAACAGTGACTCTGTTGGCTTGTAAAATACACATTTAAACTAAAATGTTAGCATAATATTAAAACTAGTAAATTAGTGTAGGTTAAAAGTAGACGTAAACTATTTAAAATTTAATACTAAGTGTAGTTTAACTTACATCTAATCCTAGTAGTAAAACTTAATATTAAGATAATAACATAGGAAACATTAAAATATTGTAATGTCCCGAGACATGACGTTAAACTGCGCTACTCTTTGTTTGGCACTTTTAGAGCTTAAAAGTGCCTTTCTTCTTTTCCATCTTGATGTCTCCCTCCTCTCA
>JAZGLO010000287.1:0-172500 GCA_036873155.1 Biomphalaria sudanica
TTGTTTTTTTTCTTTCGTTGACCTGTTGCGGTCGAGAGACGGGTAGGTTGTCTGCCCCTTGTGTAATAAGTTTTTTTTTCTTTTTTATTCGTCAAGCCACACAGACAGTGACCGGTCCTTGACCTGTGTGTGTACCTCTGGTTGAAAGGAGGGTGTTTTTTTTTTTCTGTCTCTTTGAAGAGCGTTCTAGATCTGGGTGTTGATGACTTTCTAGAAATTACGAGAGATCGACGCGCGGTAGATTATATAAGACCGCTCGCGTAACGTTGACAGACAGACATACGGAGACAGCCGTGAGACAGAATAGCGGAGACATTGCGTGACCCGTGCGTGGTTAACCACTTGATCGTGTAAGTTAATATTTTTTTATGTAAGGCCTTGCTTGCTTGTATTTGTAATTACATTTTCAAACTCTTGTATTGTAATATTTTTACATGTCATTTTTGTAAAAGGGTTTTGGTCAACACATCAATTCTGTATTGAGTAAATGTTTATTTTTCTTTCTTGTAACTTTATATTTGATTAAACATTAAGTTGATAGTTTACCTTCCGATTTCTTGTGTCATTTTTTTTTTGTTATTCATTGTAAGTCTTTGATTAAATTCAGACTTAAGATAAGTGACACAACTCCTTTTCTATTGTCACGTTCCCCTAGGCAAGCCATTTTAAAAATTAGAATTCAATTCGTAATACGTGACAAAAGAAGTTTGAGGGCTTTCGTCCCGGATATTTTTCTGAACCTATTTTCATCTTACTTGAGTAATTTTGTAAAGGCGAAGTTGACTTTAACAAAATTTTTTTGTTTGTTCAAAGAGTCGGAAGTAAAGTATCAATAGTATTGACCAAACTCTCTTAAGGTTTTTTGTTGTACTGATTTTGTACTGTATATTTACATTGTATACATTTTTTGCTTGTAATAGTTGTTAGTTAGTCATGGATATTCAGGTTTTTCTTTCAAATCCCTCTGTGGAAGAGCTTGATGCTTTTACTAGGAAGGAACTGGTCCTTATTTCTAAACATTTAGGGTTAAAAATAAAATCAAATGCCCTTAAACAAGAAATCAGAGATAACATTGTAATCCATTATGTAGACGAGGAAGTGTTTTCTGAAGACCTTTTAGAAACCCTTAGACCCGATGAGGGTAAATCAGATTTAGAACTTCAGATAAAATTAAAACAAATGGAAATAGAAGCCCAGAAGGAAATTAAACAAAAAGAATTAGAGCTTGCAGCGGCTAGAGAGCAGAAAGAAATGGAAATAGAAGCCCAGAAGGAAATTAAACAAAAAGAATTAGAGCAGA
This sequence comes from Biomphalaria sudanica, assembly GCA_036873155.1. Taxonomy (NCBI): domain Eukaryota; kingdom Metazoa; phylum Mollusca; class Gastropoda; family Planorbidae; genus Biomphalaria; species Biomphalaria sudanica. The sequence continues at coordinate 1,301 of JAZGLO010000287.1, forward strand.
AAGAAATGGAAATGAAATTACAAATAGAGTTAAAAAAATTAGAGTTAGCTGCTAATGTAAGACCAGATTCTTCCCCTGCCAGTCATACTGCTGAAGCAATAAAATTTTTTGAAAATAATTCCACGCTTTAATGAAGCCACAATTGACAATTATTTTCCACAATTTGAACTTGCTGTGAAAAATTTTAATGTACCTGAAACTTTGTGGCCCACTTTGCTGCAAACAGTTTTGACTGGTAGAGCTGCAGACGTATTTTGTTCTTTGACCATTGAACAACAAAAAGATTATAATGTTGTTAAGGCCTTAATTCTTAAGGCATATGAACTTGTTCCGGAAGCTTACCGAAAGCAGTTCAGGGATTGTCGCAAATCGGATGGTCAAACCCATGTAGAATTCCTGCGGGAAAAGGAGCGACGCTTTGAGAAATGGCTCACTTCCAGGGAAATCGGCACCGACTTTGCAAAATTCAAGAACCTAATGCTGATGGAAGAGTTCAAGAGTTGTGTGCGGCTGGACGTCCGTACGCATATAGCTGATCGTGGCGAGGAAGATGTGCACAAGGCTGCAGTGTTGGCAGACGATTATATAATATCACATCAATTTGCCAAGTATACGACGGATGTCAAGCCAAAACAAGTCAAACAGCCTGAGTTCATTGCTAGCAACTCCATCAAGAACAGCAGTACAAACGACAGAAAACCTACTACAAGTAAAGCTACTTGTTCCTACTGCAAACGAGAAGGCCATAAAATTGACGATTGCTGGAAATTGAGGAAGAGAAACGAAAAAGCTCCTTCAAAAGTCAGCGCTTGCACAGTACAGTGGTCGTCGAGGTTTACTCCCTCATCCTCAAGTCATATCAAGAATACCTCGACACCACCTGTTTCAAATGTATTGACTGTACAAGACTCTCCGAAAATGTCTCCACGGTGTTCAAATGACTCAACAGTGAGTTCTTCAAATTCATCTTTACGATGTTCCAATGACTCAACCAAGAGTTTTTCAAATACATCAAGCCGATGTTCCAATGACTCAAACAAGAGTTTTTCAAATACATCAAGCCGATGTTCCAATGACTCAAACAAGAGTTTACCTAATACATCACCCCGATGTTCCAATGACTCTAACCAGAGTTCCCATAATACATCACCCCGATGTTCCAATGACTCTATCCAGAGTTCCCATAATACATCATCCCGATGTTCCCATGACTCTATTAAGAGTTCCCATAAGACATCACCCCGATGTTCCAATGACTCCATCAAGAGTTCTCCAAATACATCCACAAGATGTTCTACTGACTCAAGAAAGAGTTTCTCCACTGCGTCTCCTAAAGATGTCAATGACTCCAGCGAGAGTTCGACCCAAGTCCAGTCTGCATCAACCAAAATTGATGTTTTATTAGAGGATTTTAAGCCTTTCATTTCGGAAGGATTTGTATCACTACCTGGTGATTCTACAAGTCTACGACCTATCACCATTTTGAGAGACACAGGTGCCTCACAATCGCTACTTTTAGAGGGTATCTTGCCCTTGTCAAAATCATCATCGACTGGGAAGAGCATCCTGTTACGAGGCGTAGAGCTTGGATGTATAGATGTGCCTCTACATCTAATCGACATAAAGTCAAATCTCATTACTGGACCGGTTGTTGTAGGTGTCCGACCAACATTACCATTGGAAGGCATCTCGTTGCTGTTAGGCAATGACTTAGCAGGTGGAAAGGTGATAGCCGAACCCATCGTCACTCAAACACCCGACTTATCTGCTACACCCGAGGAAGACCTAGAGTTATATCCAGCGTGTGCAGTAACAAGGGCAATGAGGTTGAAAGCATCTCAAGAAGAAAACGTCATCAAAGCCAACAGTAACCAAGATGATGTGGACTTGAGCACCACATTCTTTGCTTCTCTTGAAGAAGAACCAACGCCAAATTCTGAAAAGCCGGCATCAACTCGAAAACAGTTGATTGAGGACCAAAAGAAGGATCCAGAGCTCGCCAAACTCAGAGAAACCGCAATGACATCACAAGAGGCAGAGCTAGCATCAACGTGCTACTACATCCAAGATGATATGCTCTTCAGGAAATGGAAACCTCCAGACGCATCCAACGAAGAAGAATGGAGAATATGCCATCAAATCGTGTTACCAGAAAGATACCGAGCGTACATCATGAATCTGGCTCATGACACACCAATGTCAGGTCATCTCGGCATCCACAAGACATACCACAAGATTATGTCACACTTCTTCTGGCCACGTTTGAAGAAAGATGTCATCCAGTACTGCCGATCATGTCATGCCTGTCAGATGGTTGGCAAGCCAAATCAAAAGATCCCTGTTGCTCCTCTGAAGCCGATTCCAGCCTTTGAAGAACCTTTCAGCAGAGTACTTATTGACTGTGTTGGTCCTCTCCCAAGGACAAAAGCTGGCAACCAATACCTGTTGACCCTTATGTGTGCTTCAACTCGTTTTCCTGAAGCTATTCCTCTAAGGAACATAAAAGCATCAAACATTGTGAAGGCCTTAATCAAGTTCTTTACTCTATTTGGTCTACCAAAGTCCATCCAATCGGACCAAGGAACGAATTTCACGGCCAATCTTTTCAAGCAAGTCATGACTCAGTTGGGCATCAAACACTGCATGTCGAGTGCGTATCATGCCGAGTCGCAAGGCGCTCTTGAGCGATTCCATCAGACTCTCAAGAACATGATCCGAACCTATTGCTTTGAGCACGAAAAAGACTGGGACGAAGGAATCCACATGCTGCTGTTTGCAACCCGTGAATCCGTCCAGGAATCGTTGGGATTCAGCCCTTTTGACTTAGTCTTTGGCCATTCGGTGCGCGGTCCCTTGAAATGTATAAAAGAGACTTTGTTGTCACCAACAGCCACTGAAGGACTTTTAGACTATGTAATTAAGTTTAAAACTAGACTTTATGATGCTTGTGTTCTGGCCAAAAATAACTTACAAAACACCCAATCCAGCATGAAACGCTGGTATGATAGAAAGGCCCGTGTTAGAGAATTTTCTCCCGGGGATAAGGTGCTTGTATTTTTGCCCATACCAGGTCAACCCTTGCAAGCCAGATATTTTGGTCCCTATGAAATTGAGACCAAAATTAGTGACCTCAATTACACAATCAAAACCCCTGACCGTAGGAAAAAGACTCAGTTATGTCATATAAACATGCTGAAGCCTTATGTATCTCGGCCAGATCACTCAGAGAAGAGTAATTGTGTTTTAAATACAGTCAAAAGTTGTTCAAATAGCCATGTTTCTCCTATTGATGATGATATTGTAAAGGAGAAATTTGGACAATACAAAATACCTAATTCTTTTGTATTACAGAATTTGGATGTAAAACTGTCTCATCTGTCTTCGACAGAAAGGCCAGTTATCATGAAACTCATTAGTGAATTTAATGACATTTTTTGTGATGTACCAAAACAGACTAATGTTATAATGCATGATGTAGATGTTGGCGAGGCTACTCCAGTCAAGCAGCATCCTTACAGGGTCAACCCTGAAAAACTTGCTATACTTAGGTCAGAAATCAAGTATATGCTTGAAAATGACCTCATTGAACCAAGTTCCAGTAGCTGGAGCTCCCCATGTGTCTTGATACCTAAACAGGACAAGACTTATCGTTTTTGTACAGACTACCGTAAGGTAAATGCTGTCACAAAGACCGATTCGTTTCCTATCCCTAGGATAGACGATCTCATAGATCGTATTGGTGATGCTAAGTACATCACCAAAATAGACCTACTTTCAGGTTATTGGCAGGTTCCCCTGACTGATAGGGCAAAGGAAATCTCCGCCTTTGTCACCCCTGATGGTCTGTACCAATACAAAGTGATGCCATTTGGCATGAAGAATGCTCCTGCCACTTTCCAGAGAATGATAAATGCCCTGCTTGCTGACATGGAGAATTGCCACGCATACATAGATGATGTAGTAATTTTTAGCCAAGATTTTTCTAGCCATTGTAAACAACTGCATTGTCTTTTTACTAAACTGTTACATGCAAAAATTACTGTAAACCTGAGTAAGAGTGATTTTTGCCAGGCTTCAATCCAATACTTAGGCCATATTGTAGGACAAGGCCAGGTGAAACCTGTAATGGCCAAAGTAGAAGCTATCCAAGCTTTCCCTATCCCTGCTGATCGGAAACAACTCCGAAGATTTTTGGGAATGTCTGGATATTATAGAAAATTTTGCGAAAATTTTTCTGTCATTGCCAGTCCTTTAACAAACCTCCTGAGAAAGAATGTCCGATTTACTTGGACGGATGAATGTCAGAAAGCCTTTAACCAAATCAAGCAGATATTATCTAGCTTCCCCATTTTGATGGCTCCTGACTTCGGAAAACCTTTTAGGTTAGCTATTGACGCCAGTGACACAGGTGTTGGGTCAGTCCTTTACCAAGAAGATAATTTCCAAGTAGAGCATCCTATTTGTTTCTTTTCCAAGAAATTTAATAGACATCAAAGAAATTATTCTACTGTGGAAAAAGAATGTCTTGGGTTGATTCTTTTTATACAACACTTTGATTTTTATATCAGTGGGTCCAGATGGCCACTGGTTGTATTTACTGACCACAATCCCCTTACATTTATCCACAAAATGTCTGGCAAGAACCAACGACTTCTCAGGTGGAGTTTATTTTTACAAGAGTACAACCTAGATCTTAAACACATAAAAGGCAGCGAAAATGTTATCGCCGATGCCTTGTCTAGATTGTAAAAAGTATTTTGATGTATATTTTTTTTTATATATATATCATGATAAATACATTCTGTAATGTAAATATTTTTTTTTTAATTCTAAAAAGATTTCCATTTCGTGGAAATGTAAACTTTTTATTTTTAGGGGGGAGGTGTTACGTATCTAGGCGTTGTTTTTTTTCTTTCGTTGACCTGTTGCGGTCGAGAGACGGGTAGGTTGTCTGCCCCTTGTGTAATAAGTTTTTTTTTCTTTTTTATTCGTCAAGCCACACAGACAGTGACCGGTCCTTGACCTGTGTGTGTACCTCTGGTTGAAAGGAGGGTGTTTTTTTTTTTCTGTCTCTTTGAAGAGCGTTCTAGATCTGGGTGTTGATGACTTTCTAGAAATTACGAGAGATCGACGCGCGGTAGATTATATAAGACCGCTCGCGTAACGTTGACAGACAGACATACGGAGACAGCCGTGAGACAGAATAGCGGAGACATTGCGTGACCCGTGCGTGGTTAACCACTTGATCGTGTAAGTTAATATTTTTTTATGTAAGGCCTTGCTTGCTTGTATTTGTAATTACATTTTCAAACTCTTGTATTGTAATATTTTTACATGTCATTTTTGTAAAAGGGTTTTGGTCAACACATCAATTCTGTATTGAGTAAATGTTTATTTTTCTTTCTTGTAACTTTATATTTGATTAAACATTAAGTTGATAGTTTACCTTCCGATTTCTTGTGTCATTTTTTTTTTTGTTATGCCTTGCTTGCTTGTATTTGTAATTACATTTTCAAACTCTTGTATTGTAATATTTTTACATGTCATTTTTGTAAAAGGGTTTTGGTCAACACATCAATTCTGTATTGAGTAAATGTTTATTTTTCTTTCTTGTAACTTTATATTTGATTAAACATTAAGTTGATAGTTTACCTTCCGATTTCTTGTGTCATTTTTTTTTTGTTATTCATTGTAAGTCTTTGATTAAATTCAGACTTAAGATAAGTGACACAACTCCTTTTCTATTGTCACGTTCCCCTAGGCAAGCCATTTTAAAAATTAGAATTCAATTCGTAATACGTGACAATGAACTCTTGTTTCCCACACATTATTGTGGCTACTTAATCATGTTCTTATTGATGTTTTTTGATACATTAGTATCTCGCATTCTCTCATGGTGTGCTTAGTTCACTGGGGAGTAAAAGGCACAACTTGAACACCCATTCCTGAAGAGCTTTGAACAACAAACAATTTTATCTCTGCCCTTATCGACAGTTTCTGGAATAAAAAGTTAATTAAATTGCGATCAAATACAACAATGTTTTGAATTTATGTTGATGAAACAAAAACAATAACATTTATTGATAAAGAATTATGTACTCTTTAAGGCTAATATTGTAAGGAAACATAATGAATTCAATGAAATTATTTTACTTCTGAAGTGATGAAGCCAACACTTTGATTGCAATAAATATTTTATATGTGAACCACTTAAAAATGTAAAGCTCCTGTCAGACATTTAATCAAATTGACTTAAACTCAACGCCTCGCGTTTGAAGTGTATTACAAACATTTTCTGAGACAGTTGACTGGCTACAACACAGTACTTGCATGTGAGTGTGTGTGTGTGTGTGTGTCTGTTTCATGTTGTTAGGTTTTTACTTAAGTATATATTTTAACGAGAATATGGGTTTACCACAAAAAAAGCTTGAGTATTTTATATTCTTTATAGATGCTTTTATTATAGCGGCTTTTGATAATTGTTGCATTTAATTTTATCGAATTAATTATAATTTAATGCTGTAGTTGTTTTTGTCAATTAAATTGGAAATGTTTGCTTTAACATAAGCCGAGGAGCGGGGCGAGCTGGGAGTTATAACACCTACCACCACGTCTGCTTTTAATATAATGACCTTTTCCAGGCACACAATAAAAATAAACTATTTAAGCAACCTTACAATTAGTGGGGGGTTAAATTTAGAACAGTTGATGGAACCTTTATTACTCACTTAGGGCGGACAATCACTTAGTAACAAACAGTAAACTAATCTTACTTTTCTAAATAACCCTGCTAATACTGTCAGTCCAACTAATCTTACTTTTCTAAATAACCCTGCTAATACTGTCAGTCCAACTAATCTTACTTTTCTAAATAACCCTGCTAATACTGTCAGTCCAACTAATCTTACTTTTCTAAATAACCCTGCTAATACTGTCAGTCCAACTAATCTTACTTTTCTAAATAACCCTGCTAATACTGTCAGTCCAACTAATCTTACTTTTCTAAATAACCCTGCTAATACTGTCAGTCCAACTAATCTTACTTTTCTAAATAACCCTGCTAATACTATCAGTCCAAATAATCTTACTTACCAAAAAAAAACAACTGCTTATACTGTCAGCCAAAAGAATCCTATGTTTCTAAATAACCCTACTAATACTATCAGTCCAAATAATCTTACTTATCTAAAAAAAAACTGCTTATATTGTCAGCCAAAAGGATCCTATGTTTCTAAATAACCCTACTAATACTGTCAGTCTAAATAATCTTACTTATCTAAAAAAAAACTGCTTATATTGTCAGCCAAAAGGATCCTATGTTTCTAAATAACCCTACTAATACTGTCAGTCTAAATAATCTTACTTATCTAAAAAAAAACTGCTGATACTGTCAGCCAAAAGAATCCTGTGTTTCTAAATAACCCTACTAATACTATCAGTCCAAATAATCTTACTTATCTAAAAAAAAACTGCTTATATTGTCAGCCAAAAGGATCCTATGTTTCTAAATAACCCTACTAATACTGTCAGTCTAAATAATCTTACTTATCTAAAAAAAAACTGCTTATATTGTCAGCCAAAAGGATCCTATGTTTCTAAATAACCCTACTAATACTGTCAGTCTAAATAATCTTACTTATCTAAAATAAAAACTGCTTATATTGTCAGCCAAAAGAATCCTATGTTTCTAAATAACCCTACTAATACTGTCAGTCTAAATAATCTTACTTATCTAAAAAAAACAACTGCTTATACTGTCAGCCAAAAGAATCCTGTGTTTCTAAATAACCCTACTAATACTATCAGTCCAAATAATCCTACTTATCTAAAAAAAAAACTGCTTATATTGTCAGCCAAAAGAATCCTATGTTTCTAAATAACCCTACTAATACTGTCAGTCTAAATAATCTTACTTATCTAAAAAAAAAACAACTTTCTTCGAATACTGTCAGCCCGAAACCAAAAGCCTTTCGTCACATTATGAACATATTTCACGTAGTAATGGACAACGTCCACTTATTATAACATCGTATGAAATAAACGGACTAGTGACAAGTTTAAAGCCACAGTTGAATTCGCTCTGATCTATTCAGGATATCGAAAAAAAATAAAATTTTACGGAAGTTATCAACCCACCAACAAAGCCCATCGCCATGACATTAACAGAAGGAGCACTTCAGAACGAGGCCGGCGGATGAGCGATCATTAATATAAATATCTAGTGTGATGGCAATGAAGATAATTATCTGACCAAGTTGTAAGAACACTATATTATATCTTATATTATAAATTACAGACGTTACTTCAATATAGAAGATAATTGAGTCTTCTGTAATCTTACTGTGTTTTAAGTGATTATTTCGATGTGCCATTAAACTCAATATGTCACAATAAGACTCCATGCTTTGCTGTAATCATAATACAAATATGAAGTTAAGTGCTGAAACCATAAATGAGGTATACATATTACATATATCAGTGATGTCCAACCTAATTCGAGCTGCGGGCCTTAATAATTTCTAGCACTCGTGTCGTGGGCCACATGACCGAAAAGGTACAAAAACAAATGAAATCGACCTGAAACAATTTTATTATAAACCTGTGGCTCTAGTACTTAATTCATTTACGGAATATTTGAAGTTTATCTTTGTTTTTACGGGTCGGAAAATAGCTTCACGTCTCTATTTACAATCATTGTAGTTTCCTTTAACACCGACTCATTTTCTTGTCTCTTTTTGGTAAATATTCCCATCCATCCTACAATATCCAATCTTTTTACATCTTTATTTACAGCTCAAACCAAGAATGGCGCCATATTTGTTTGATAATGCCGTTTATATTTTGTTGTTTTTTAGAAAAAACAACAGCTACACTTTCTTTACAAAACAAATATGTTGTATTATTATCATGTTCCACACACAAAACAAATATGTTGTATTATTATCATGTTCCACACACAAAACAAATATGTTGAATTATTATCATGTTCCACACACAAAATAAATATCCGTTCACTTTCCCCGGTAGATTCTACATTCAGAGTCCACTTGTATTTTCTTCGGCTCTCCAATTTCATAAACGTACACAGGTTAAAGGTCATGGGACCAATCTATTAGAGAAAAAAATGAGGTAGGAAGAGGGATTTTCTACACTTTGTGCCAATAGTTCGGCGGGCAGTATGGAACCGGATCTGACCCGCGGGCCGTAATTTTGGGCATCACTGACACTAGGGACCAAATTCTTTTTTGAAGCAGAGAAGATATAGTATTTTATTTTCTTTACATTAAAAACGAAAAATATATTTGGTGATACCTTTATATATGTAATATTTATGCATCATTTGTTGCCAATATGTAATTGCTTACCTTTCAGGCCTTGTGATCTGTACAACAGATGATATTTTTATGGCCGACGGTGAACGAGAGTGTCATATGGCCAGCACAACGGCCAACAGCCTCGCCTTAACCCACTTTTGGGTATCCTTAAAATCTAAAGTTTCAAGTCTGAATTACCCACATGTTCGGAAACCAAGCGATCTACCATTGAGCACCAGGCCACCACTCCCATGCTGCACCCAGTGGCACACATTGATTGATTTGTATTTATTCTCCATGTTAGTTTTGTGCCACACTACTTACCATTCGACAGCTGCGCTGGGTCGGACACTTATCACTCATGGGGGACGGCTGTATGCTAAAGGCGATCATATTTGGCGAGGTTAAAGAAGGACGGCGTAACCGAGGTGGTGCCCCCCACCCCGGAAAGGGCAAATAAGGATCAACTCAGGCTCCATTTTCTATAGGAAAGTAGATGGCAGCAGATGTCCTCTGAGAAATTTTCCAGTCTGCAGCAGTACCGCCATCTGACATGCAACGAGATTCTTCTTAGAGATGTTAAGAGCCTTGAAGGTATCTGTAAGGTCAGTTGTCATTATCCCCTCAGTCGATATAACAACAGGGTCAGGGTCAGGGTGTATTGTTGTTTTAGACAACTTCCATAACCGTTTATTTTCCAAGCTTTGGTTCCATATTTTCTTTGTTTTTACATTTCGGTTTTCCTTAAATTATTGGACAGTTGTACTGCGATGGCAATGATTGGAGCGTTTTTTGTTTTTGTTTGTTTAATAAACATCAGATCAGGAAGATTAAAATCCACCATTTTGTCAGTCAAAATAGGACTATCACAGTATAATAGGTGATCGGTTCTCTTGTGGTGAGTATCTGTAATAAGGAGGAGTATCCTTATTAATGAAAGTATGTGTCAAAGCCAAGTGTTGGTGTATTAATTTTAAAACTTGGTTATGGCCACTTAGTTAGGCAGATTATTATTATTATTATATAAAAGAACGAGTAGTCATTCTCTGGTGCTACCAGGGTCGAGTTTCGTTAAAGAGAAACAAAATTCATCGTAGTCTCTTTATTAGCTTCCACTGGCTGATGATGGCTGCCTGGTCGTGCGGTTTGCACGCTGGACTGTCGTTTGGATTTATCGATGGTCCCGGGTTCAAACCCTGCCCGCTTCCATCCCCCGTCGTCCTGCGGGATGTTTGGACTAGGAAGTAAATTATCTTCAACTCTGAAGGAACACCCGAAACGTGTAAAACATTTTACAAACCAACTTATAAATTTTCTGGTGATGTGACAGGTCTGCAACAGTACAGCCCTCTGACAGGGAACTATAATGTTCCTAGGATTGTTAAGGGCCTTATTATTATTAATATTATTATGCTACATAGAATAATAATGACAACTTGATGTCGTGGAACTGTCTATTAAAATTCTTTGCTGAGAAGTCCTTGTTGCATGTTTGAACATGTTGGGGAGACAACTCTTTGAAGAACAGCACACACTGTTGTCGTTTCTATTTCACACGGTTACCTTCTAGTGTGTACAACTTTAAAACTTGCAAACACAATGTTTAGATACGTGAAGAAATGTCCCATGAGTATATAGATATGTGTGTTAATTGGAGCTGTAAATTTAATGTACTATAAGTAATCAGGGGAACCCGGTGTGACAATTATTTAAATTAAATCTAATTATACTTCGCCAAATAATATATATACATATGGAATATAATTAATACCGGAACTGTTAAATTCATGTTAGCAACTGACGAACAATTAAATTCCTTATAATTTTTATAACACGAAGCTTTTGATGTGCCCTGGGGCTCTAATTTTGTAATTATAATGGAAATAACAATTAACACGACTATAGGGAGAGAGAAGCTTCAAGAGTCCACTGGAAGTTAGGAGGGTTTTTAGTTAGTGTTTAGTTGTGTAATTACTTGATTTCAAATGATACGATTTTAATTTGCACATTTAGCTGTGAGCTGAATCGACTGTTTTTAGTTCTGTAATCGATAAATAATCAGCTATGAGTCTAATGATGAGAGACGTCAAAGCAGCTAACATACTGGAGATGTCATTCTAACAAATAAATATATAAGTATAAAAATAGTTTCACTAGTTATTTTTTTTTACTCTGAAGTAGATAGACTAAATACAAAAGGGCAGAAGTAATCATAGATTGAAACTAATTTCTTACATGCTGAGTGTTAATAAAGTTTCATTTCAGGACAAGAGACTTACATATTTACTTTTTCTTAAAAAAGCTCTTGAGGTTAAAAGAATCGAAGTCAGTTTCGTCGTCTGCACGTTAAAAACAGGTAGTTAGCCTTCGCTCTGGACTGTCGTTCGGTCGTCTGGATGGTCACGGGTTCATACCGCGCCTTTCCTTTCCCGTCGTGATGTGGGAGGTTTGAACCAGGAAGTAGATAATCTTCAACTCTGATGAAACAAAGAAACATGCCAAACGAACAAGCAAATAGACGTAACAATAACGTAACTTAAAGTAACAAATTGACAGACTTAACAATTAAACACACATAAAATAACGTTGCATGTCCTTATACAATAGCTTCAAATTGTCTACTGCATACACTGCATCATCAGTCACCGTGCAAGCTCTGAAAATCGATTGTCTTGTACTGTTACAATAAGAAAGGTATGATACCGATAATATTTCTATCAAAAGTCAACTTACTTAGTTCAAGCAATAATTGAATTTTCATTCTTTCAGTGAATATTCATGTGATTACTTATTCTGTAACAATTTCAAACTGGTATTTGTTGCCAAAACAACATTATTGCATTAGGCTAATCTATAGGTTAGTGGCACTAATTGTGTTTGGTCCTTTTATTTCTACGTTTACTTCTATAGTTTATTTTTCATGCGTTCTTGAATTGAGCTTTATACGTTTCATAGTAGAGATATCAAGGGTATTATTTCAATATAGTTTTGAAGGCCCGATTTCAATTTATTTAAATAACGATTTAAAGGGAGATATTATGTGAACTCTAGTAGCACACTCCTAAATATTAGTTTATCAAGTTGACCAACAGAACAAATAGACCTCATCGCGTCCTTAAGGAAATAAAACCAAAAAAATAATCAATTTTTAGTCCATTCTAAAGATCGTGTCATACTGTCAAGCAAAATCCATATTTTTAATTAACCAAGGGTTAAGAGCCACAGAAACGAAATAATTCATAAGAAACTTTTAACAAACGTTTCATATTTTATCAGTTAGACTTAAAGCCCTAAACGAATCATTTTTATAATGAATTTGAATATTGAAACTAAAAATGATACAGCTGATCAAAAAGAAACGGGACGCAATTTTGGACAAAGTTTGATGAGCTTGTCAGAGCGTGAGATTTATGACATTGTAAATCTAAATGTAATCATTCAACTGATTTCTTTATATGGGATCATTTCAAACATTATCACCATTGCGGTCTTCTGCAAACAGGGCTTTCACACCACTGTGAACATCAGTTTAACAGGCCTTGCCATCTCAGACCTCAGCAGCCTCCTGGTCACGCAGTGGTACATCGTCTGCTTCAATCCCTACTTCGTGAACTCAGGGATCCCCATGTTACCAGCCGAAGTCCAGCACCTGACGGCTGGAGTTCCACATCTCTGCTTCTCTCGGATTACCGGCTGGATTACCACCTACATCACCGCCGAGAGGTGCCTTAGCATTTACGCGCCCCTACAAGTCAAGTTGATCATCACCCCCAGGAAATCCGCCGTCATTATTAGTTTTATCTACGTCATCACCATCATGACCTTGGCCCCGGAATATCTGACCTTGTACATCGGCTGGAAGTTTGAAATGGGCAGGAATATTACTCTCCTTGGGCTAATCCACACGGCTGGCACCTCTGACATAAACGGGTTGTCCTTTCTTCTCTACGCCTTACATATGCTGGTCGCCTTCTCAGCTGTGGTCACCTTGACCTTCATGCTCGTGATCAAGCTTAAACAAAACACAAAATGGCGCCAAAGCCTGTCCAACGCTGTAGAATCAAGCCACATCTCAACCAGGGATAAGAAGTCTGTCAATATGGCCATTGTGATCGCCACAGTGATGATCCTCCTCTTCACCCCCTCAGTGTTCATCACAGTCACATCATTCATCGTTCCTGACTTCAACATAGACGGCAGATTCTCCAACTTGTTTCTCGTGGTCTGGTCGTTCGGCTTGATGTTTGAAGTGATCAACTCCAGCCTGTGCTTTGTCCTGTATTACGTCATGAGTTCAAAGTTCAGGAAAACATTTCACCATCTGTTCCCAGTCTGTAGGTGTTTGGAACACCGCTTTGGGACATGTCAAACAAATAAAATACACTGAATGAGTCTTGGAACTCTCTGCATCCTAGAAATGATGTTTAGTGACAATTCTAAGATGTGAGAAACAAAGTTTTAAAGTTTAATTCTTCGTATGTTCTAAGTAGTTGACACACACATAGAGTCAAAGCGAAGAGAAAGCGTAGAAGCGAAACTACTGTGTGTACATTCAATCATAGTTTTAGTGTCATTTTACCACGAGAATTATTTGACAGTATCACTTATCCAAATCTGTCAAAGTTTTTTTGTATTTTTTAAACATTCAAAACAATCTAGAGGGGAGATGATTCCAAGTCAACATTTTAGGGGGTTGCAGTGTGAACAGGAATTGGAAAGTCTACAGAGGAAGATGTACCACAACATTTTATAATGATTATTTACTAAAAATTGTTTTCTATCAGCTTCCCGTCTCTACAATTTGTGTACTACTTATTTGTGTTACTTCCATTACTCGGCTCAAGCTGAAAGTGTATAAACAATCACCACTGTGCTAACAAAACATAAATCAATTCAAAATGAATCCATTAATTAATTGCTATTTTGTCATTCGAACTGAATGAGAAATCAATATGACAACCTTGAGAATCGAACCCATAATATGAAACCCCATTGGTAGCGAACCACACTGAGAATTACTCCCTTAGAGCACGTGAAAGGAAGAGGCAGTGAGTTTTAAGGTTGCCTTGTCCCGTTGTCACAGCCTGGTTTTGTTATAGGCGTGATGACGCGAATGTCTCTGTGTTGTAGATACCTCTACAATGTTCTTTGCTGATAACTAATTACTTCCACTCGCGCACTAGATTTGCTAGTGCGTGAGAACATTAACATGCTGAACTCTTTGACCACAATATTTATAATAATTAATAGACTCACTTGTAGCAGACATGGTTTTTATTACACACAAATAATAATTTATAAAGATATTGGCGACTTCAGCCATCACAAAATACATCCAAGAAAATTAGTCCTGAATACAAATCAATTCAATGACACTCTACTTGTACATTAATATCCAAAACACTCCTCTCTTTACGAGTGTCCAAAATCATCTGAGAGATCCACCTCGTGGTCAGCTTCCGACCAAAAAACAAAATCTCGTGCGAATCGTGCACGGAATGGTTCTGTGATTACTAGTCACAAAATATTACAGGGGTTCTAAAACTGACGTGACATACGCCCCTTCCCCTAGAAAAGATTTTTGAAAAAAATCTTTTACAAGAGTACATATGATAGTAATGTTCTATATATATGTCCAGTAGTTTAATCACTCATGTCAAGCTGATCTAATTAATCACCTAAATAGTGCTTGCTCAATTATACATAAATATTAATGTTATGTCATTCATTCTAACTATGAATGGTTCCATATACTAATTAACAAATGCATTGTTCAACTTTCAAAATGTTTGCTTAGAAAAAAATACATTAGTATGATTACATCTACTGTACAAGTATGTTATTGAAAAAAATATCAATACAAGTTAAGACTTTATTCTCCTGAAGTATAGTTACATTATATTGAAATGTTTTGCATGAGCATGTTTAATTGCTATGTGCTCCTCCTGTTAACATACATTGACATCTCAATTATAAGAGAAGAAAAAATAAAATTTTAAAGTCATTTTACATCAAATTATTTCTATGATATAACACAACCAATGTGTATCATTTGACACACTAAGTGAATTTATTGAAAAAGTTCCCAAAAATTTACATACATCTATACAAGTATATTTGTGTTCAGTATTACTTTAAGTTCTGTCATCATTATACAAGGTTACCGTGACATTGTCTATAATTGCTATTGCTAGCACACATATAGAAAATACGAAAAACATGCATATATGTAACCCTGCCGGACCAAGTAAAACAAAGGACGTTTGGGCCACGAGGCCTTCATCAGCTACAAAACAAACAAAAAATAAAAAACAATTAACACAAAATAGTCTTAAGTTAACTTATCTGTCCGATGTTGTTCTCTATCGAGGCAGAAAAGAAATGAGCTGCGCTGGTGTAAAAGCGCGGGAAAACGGAAGGGGGCGGAGATGTCAGGCAAAGATGAATGGGAAAAGGGGGTACCGTAGTGTTAGTGCCCATCGCTTATTAAATAAAAGTGTGCTGGTTGTTGATCCCGTTAGGTTGGAGGGTGCCTGACATGTAAATAAGTTTGTTTTCGATCTGCAGACGGGTGTTTTTGTCGTTGCATTGTTGTATGGCAGTGACGAGGAGGTCGGTGGTACCCCTATGATGTGTGTTATTGAAATGGATAGAGACGGGCTTAGTAGCAAAGTTACGAATGTCTCTAAGGTGTTCTTGGAGTCGTGTTTTTAAGGTCCTGCCTGTGTTTCCAATATAAACCATCTGACACCTTGAGCATATTATAGCATATATGACTCCTCTACTATTACAGTTAAATTTGCCACTGATCTTGATGGTCATTTTAGGACAGGTGATGGTGGGGGTGGCGAGTGTGTGTTTGCAGGTCTGACAACTACGTCGCTTACATGGCCAAGTGCCAGGTTCACTTGAAATGTTGTGGAGTTTAGTGTGTACTAATATGTCTTGTAGGTTTTGGTCTCGCCTGAATACTACAAGAGGTGGGGATGAAAAGACGTCGCGAGTATGTTCATCGGCTAGGAGAATGTTCAGGTTTTTGAGAAAGATGTTTTTTGCTTTCACATTGTGAGGGTGATAGGTTAATATCAATTTGGGCCTTCCATCATTGCTAGATATCGTTTTTTTCTTGAAAGCTTGTTCTCTTTCAAGATTCTCCACTCGCGATAAGGCTTTGTCTAAAATAGCTTGAGGGTAGCCACGACGCAAGAAAAACTCTATCATTTCAGTTACTTTTTCAGTGAAGTCATTGTCATCTTGGCAAACATATGTGGTAGCACACATATGTGGTATTTAAAGTAGAATAGCATAAAAATGATAAGATTCAAATGTGTACCACTTGGAAAAAAATCAACAATATTTACATTTGTGAGTTTCCAAAAAAATATTTAGGTCAACAGTTCAAGTAGTTTACTGTTGTTTACAATGTGTTTGTTTACATTACTGTGTTTACTAACCATATAAATTATTAGCACATCTAGTTATTGTGATATTCTATGTTATTGACAAATTGTGATAAATAAATATGTAATGCACAGTTAATAAAAAATGATAGTACAATAGCATCAATGAAAGGAAAAATGTCATCATGACCCAATAAAATGATACAAGTGTAACAAAAATATGTCATGACCTAGTTACACGATAACTAGAAAAAAATGTCAGCTTGACCTGATTGAAAAATGTCAAGTTGTTTCTAATTGTATTATGAAGTTAAATATTTTCATAGCTTACAGTAATATATCTTCCTCTAAATAACTTGTTATTAAATGCTTTAATGATTCTATAACAATCTTCTACTGTGTCTAAGTGTACAAATGCAATTTTATTTGATCTATCTTGAGTTCTTATATCTACCCATTTAACATGTGCAACATTGCTAAATTCTCTCATGATAGTTTGCCATCTAGTGTATCCTGATAAATTTTCTACTCTAATTATGTTGTCAGCATTAGTTAAGAGGTTTGTAGTGGGACTTGTATCTTGTGCAACAAATAGTTCACAAATTTCACCCTTCTTTGCTGCCCATTTCATAATTTCTTCTTTACTTATATCATTTACACCATTAACATGACCAATTATTAAATCTTGGGCTGGTGTATCTAAAATAATAACATCTACTTCTCCAGTTATCCATGGGGTATCTAAGTGTACTCTGGCTGTATCACAAATATCAAATTTCTTTTGATTGGCATATGTAAGTTTGATCTTTTCTGGCAGTTTTTGATTTGGTTTTACTAGTTTTGAATGTATTAAAATGGCACTGCTTCCTGTATCTCTGATGGCTTCTACTTTAATTCCATTTACATATGAGGGGTATAGGTTTAAGTTTGGCTTATTGTACTTCATGTAGGCTGTCAATTCTTCTCTATTGCCCTGACTATTACTATTGTTATTATTTGGACTGTGATTGCCTCTATCATTTCTATTTCTGTTGTGATGGTTATTAGACTGATGGTTGTATGTGTCTCTCCTTGATTGTCTATTAGTATTATGGTTATTGTATTGGACGTTGTTATTTCTAAGACTCCTTCTTTCTCTAGGGCTTGCACTCTGGTTTGATCTGTAGTTTGTATATTAGTTATTATTGTTCCTAGGATTGTTGTAATTATTTTGATTGTAGTTGCTAGGGTTATGGTAATTAGTGTAACTTCTATATCTAAAGTTACTAGTATTAGTTTGTCTGCATTGGCTTTTAACATGGCTCTTCTTGCCACAATTAAAACAAGTCTTAGAGTTAGAAAATTTAAATCTAACATTAGTATTACTGTTTGATGTACTGACTGTTGCAGCTAATTGATGTAGGTCTCTTTTATCCATGGTATGACCAGGATGGCTATCTTTAAAAAGGTTTTAATTAGTAATGAGATCAGTTTCTGTTTTTACCTTCTTTTCTTTAAGAAAAGTGAACACTAAATCTGTTACATTGGATAGTACATTGTCAATTAGGATCATGTCTAAAATTTGATTTGGATCTTTAATGTCACATTTAGCTAGTTCTAACCATTTAAGCATATTTGCCTTCATGTCAAATATAATTCTATTGAAGTCTCCATCTTTATTTAGTTTAATTTTTTTAAAGAGTTTTCTGTAATAGTCTTCACTTTTTCCAAAATGTTCCAAAAGTCTAGTTTTAACAGCTATGTAGTCTTTTTTTTGTTCAGTTGTGAGTGTGCTTATTATGTTTAGGGGTTCTCCTGATAAATTAGCCAGCAGATGTTTTGCCATATCCTCATTGTTTAAATTATAGGTGGATGAAATATGTTCAAACTGAACTAGGTAATTTTCTAATGTCTCCTCCTTAATATTAAATTTATGAAATTTGGAAATGAATGGTTTGTTAGTAGTTTGCTGGGTCATAATGTTGGGATTAATTTTGGCTGCTTCTAATTTAGCTAACTCTACTTTGTCCTGACTTTCTTTTTGTTTTGTCTCTAGTTCTTTTATATCTTTTTGATGAGCTCTTTCTGCAGCTCTTTCTTCCCTATCTTTATCCTTTTCTATCCTATCTTTTTCCTTTTCAGCCTTTTCTAATTCTTTTTTGATAAACTCCTTTTTCTCCTCCCCTTCTAGTTCCATCACGTTTACCAGTTCTAGAATTTTATCATATGATGCCATGGTTATATGTTAATGTATTAATTTATGATTAATGAGAAGTTAAGGAAGTAAATCAATCAAAGTATATGGTTGCCAAAAAAAATGAGATATGTTACAAATATGTTACACTGGAAGAATGTGTGTGAATTATCTAAAGTGTATTTTTTTTTCAAAATAAATACAAGTTCAATGAACTTTCTTAATAGTCATATATTCAAATAATTATATGTATCAAATCAATTATATTCACAAATGCAATAGCTCAAATATTTCTCAATATGGAGCATGTATGGCTATTGTTTATGCCAGTTATAATAGAAAAAAAAAATTAAATTAAAAAGAAGCAAAAATATATGTACAATCGTACAATGTATAAAAAACAAACACAGAAACAATATGAATGACGTCACAGTCTGCTATAAAAAGAAATCAATAAAAAGAAGAAATAGGACAGGAGAATTACAGATATGTAGATACAAAGATTTACACAAACAACAATATAAATACAAACAGAATACTCTGACAAAATACACAAACAAGACTAAAACAGCTAATAAATATTTCCCAATATGATCTAGTACCTCCCTACCAACAAGGATGACCTCAAACGCGTTGGGTCTTATTGAAGGTAAAAGAACAGATAGGATATTCCCTAATAGATCCTATTGTTATGATAGATCATAAAATAGTCCCTCTCAAGCCACCCTTGAAAGTAACAAATATATAGAAATAAGGAAATTCAATGTCAATATCAATACTCAATATAAGATTTCAATCTTAAATAGTTAACTTACATCCTCTTTCCAACGTAGCGTAGTAGTGTAGATAATCCAATAGGTGACTTATCTAATAAGTATAATGCAAAAGGTAAGTGTAGTAATACAGGCACGTGTTATTCCTTCGACTTATAACGATGACTAGGAAAGCGGCAATAGGTACAAGTTAGTCCAACTTCAACGTCAAAGATAAATAATCCAAAAGTACTTGCACATTTATACCAATAATCCAATAGTACTTAAGTAGAAGACTTCAGCTTAGATAATCCAAATATGTAAAGTCGCTGAAAAAAATATAATGACCATAAGTGAACAGAGGTCTAAATGGAGGACCTTCTGTATAGCAATGTAAGGTGAAACCTCGACAATGCAGGAGCGTGTCAAGAGTTGGTGACGAGCGCTCACGTAGAAACGACGTATCAGCTGTCTTCAAGCGACGCCTTGAATTTTTCACCCACACAAGTGTATCAGCTGTCTTCGGTTTCTGCAGATGGTGCTGTCACGCCGTGCTGAATCTCAAGATATCTACAATAGTGGAGAAATAAGCATTGACCAGGTATACAAGAAGTAGCTGCAAGTCCACATTAGTCAATGACATATGACGAATTAGGTTAAACAAATACGGTTCTAGTAGAAATGTCAATTTGTTTCTTTGAATGTTATGTCCCTTGATATAGAGTTGATTCCACCTACTGCAATCTCCACATCTCATCACCATATGTCACAGCCTGGTTTTGTTATAGGCGTGATGACGCGAATGTCTCTGTGTTGTAGATACCTCTACAATAATCTTTGCTGATAACTAATTACTTCCACTCGCGCACTAGATTTGCTAGTGCGTGAGAACATTAACATGCTGAACTCTTTGACCACAATATTTATAATAATTAATAGACTCACTTGTAGCAGACATGGTTTTTATTACACACAAATAATAATTTATAAAGATATTGGCGACTTCAGCCATCACAAAATACATCCAAGAAAATTAGTCCTGAATACAAATCAATTCAATGACACTCTACTTGTACATTAATATCCAAAACACTCCTCTCTTTACGAGAGTCCAAAATCATCTGAGAGATCCACCTCGTGGTCAGCTTCCGACCAAAAAAACAAAATCTCGTGCGAATCGTGCACGGAATGGTTCAGTGATTACTAGTCACAAAATATTACAGGGGTTCTAAAACTGACGTGACACCCCTTACAAGGACAGCCCTAATGCCGCACACAAACCAGTTCTTTCTCTCTATCAAATCCTGGTCCCGATTGTCCTTCATGCAGAACGCGACATCCATACAGAATGTGGTCTACTGTTTCTATGTCCTCGATGCAGTGGGGACACCGTGTGTCGTAGTTCTTTCGAAATCGTCCAAAGTAAGCATCAATTGGACAGTCACCGACTCGAAACTGGGCTAGTACGGCCTGTTCCACACGATAAAGTTGCCACCACGCATCCATTTTGTCTAGTCCACCCACCCACCCCCACACACACACATTTCTAAAGACAAATAAGTGGTTGAATGAAAGTATAAAACTAGTAGACTTTCTATTTTAATGATAGGCCTATACTCCTCTAGATCTAAATGTTCCTGAATGTTTATTAATGTATTCAACTCTTTAGAATAGGGTCTATATGCGGAAATACACGAAGGCCTATTCAACTCAAGTTAAAAATTTAAATTAATATTTTTATAATTTGAACAAATTCTGTAGAACTAGAGTTTTTCCATTGTGGCCAAGGAGCTTGTAATTCTTTTATATATTCTTCGGCATACAACAACTGTCAAATTTCTAGAAAAGCCATTAGATCCCATTTCGAGATCCGTGTCCAGGTTTTCGAGATCACCTATTCAGAAGATTCAATGTTCCACGACATTCGGTTGGTGTAATAATAATTTAAAAAAAAAAACAGACTGCCATCAAGAGTTCAAAACTAATTCTTGGTATAAGCCATGATAACTACAACAACAAATGAATGATGTTCCACGGACTTAAAACTAAAATGCTAATCTTGCAAAGTTCTAGACAACAGAATAGACTTTTAAGTTTTTATTTCGTTGTTTTTTTTAACCGAGCGAAAATGAAAATGATATTCGCCCATATTGTGAAACAATGTTCATTGAATGTTACACCGTGTTCAACTATTCCAGAGCGTTCTCTCTGTTTACTTTTGTGACATTACTCGCGACATAGTGTCAAGCTGTTGGTTTAGTGTTGGACTATTTTCTAATGCTAGTAAACTCTAGTTTAAAAACGAAAGAAATAGAATAAGATGGAATCAGTGTGTATTTTAATTATATCATTTCCATGGCTAGATAAAAATTAATTATAGAGAATTAAATAGTGATGATTTTTTTTTTTTTTGGGGGGGGGGAGAGGGAATGCGTTACTTACATAGAATTTAAAATTACCACTATTGTACAGGTGATTAAAGTAAATTAAATAAGGACCATGCTATGACCTGGCTTTTAAAATAATAACACGTATTTTAAAACATCTTTGCTATCTTTCCATCTTTTTGAATGTTTTAGCAAGTAATGAAAGTAAAATGAGTAGAAATAATTATGACCTAGATACATAGATAATTATTACTTTACATCATTTAGAGTCAACAATTCGAAGTAAATCACATATGCAGTGGAGCAACAGCACTATCTTTATCCGCCTCTAAAAAAAAGCACATAATTGGCAGTTTATGTTTAAATTTGATTTTTGTTTCTTTCGATTTGATTTATAGCCAAGAAATTTAAAGAGCTTAGAAGTTAGTTCTTTGTTTCTTATTTGTTACAAATATTAAAATGGGCGTTTAATTTCAACAAAACATTTGAGCTTGGATTCGTTCGAAAAATCTGGCAAAGATATCAGTCAAAGCATCGACCTTACATTTAACAAATACATTTTATGCTTCCTCTATTAGTATAACTATCACTCTCAAAAAACTCTGTTACAATATTTTATGCACAAATAATTGTAACAGTGGGAGTGTGGAAAAAAAATTGAAATTAATTTATGCAAAGAAAACTTTGGTGAAATATAATAATAATAATTTAAATTATATAGCGCTGTTAACAAACATAATGTAGGCGCTATGGTAACGCTACAAACATAATCTTGACAGCTAAAATGACAAACTGATCTAAAAAAAAGTTTCGGATAGATAGGTCTTCTTGAATGTAGTGAAGCATGTTGTCTGAGATCAATGGAGAGTGAGCTCCAAGCCTTTGGTCCCTGAACTGAAATTGCCTGCAATCCGTAACTTTTGAGAGAGAAACGTGGCTTCACGTTTAATGTAGATTAAAATACCGTGGAAATGTCGCCAACAAATATGAATGTTACACTCAAGGAACTGGGTGAATCAAGAGATATATACCAGCCTTTTCCAAGTGATGAGGTCAGATATTTTGTTGAATTGGTCAATCTGGCCATACTCAGTTTTCCCATCGCTTTAGTCGGCTCACTGGCCAACATTGTTAACTTAATAGTATTCTTCAGACAGGGAATGGACAGCACGCTTAACGTTGCCCTTGCCGCGTTGGCTATTTCTGACTTGTGTAGCTTGTTGACTCTTCTTCTGTTTGTGATTTGGTTGAGTCCCTTGCTGGCTGCGTTGGGGGTGCCCGTCAAGCCGTCGGAGGCCCAGCACCTGACAGCCGGTCTACCACACGGCTGCTTCACTAGAATCACCAGCTGGATCACGGCTTACATTGCGGCAGAGAGATGCCTCTGCGTTGCTTACCCTCTAAAAATCAAGCGCATACTGACACCAAGGAGGACAACTGGCATCATAGCATGTATTTATATCTTAATGATTATCTCCCTTTTTCCTGAATACATCACCCTATATTTAGACTGGATCTGGGATGCAGTTAGCAATAGATTCCTTCTAGGTCTGACTTATCGTTACAATAACCTACGTTTAGATGGTCTGACATTTTTAGTGTATTCACTATACATGTTCGCATCATTTGTAACCGTTACATTACTTACAGTAATACTAATTGTTAAGTTAAAGAACAATGCAAAGTGGAGAAAGAGTGCTACAGTGGACATCGACCGATCCCAAAGAATATCAAATCGTGAGCAGAAGGCGGTCAAAATCACCTTGACCCTGGCATCCTTGCTAATTATCACCTTCTGCCCGACCATCATGGTCAGCATGTGCGGGTTCTTGGTCCCAGGCTTTAGCGTGATCGGCCGATACTCCAACCTCTTCTTCCTGTCCTGGTCCTTCGTGCAGGTGTTTGACGCCACCAACGCCAGCATCAACATCTACCTGTACTATAGACTCAGCTCCAGCTACAGGCGTACGTTTCATGAATTGTTTCCCTGGTGTTTTACGAAAGAGTTGGCCAGCACAAAACAACCTTAGACCAACTAAGTGTAAGAAGGATCTGTTTCATTAGCAGTGAATCCTAATGTTTTTATATTGATAAGCAAGTGTTTGAAAAGAAGGCACGCTGTAAAGTATTTATCGTGGAGAAACGAATTCGTTTGAGTTAAAATTGAAACTCATAATATATTTTAATTCAATGTTATGTTTTGTGTGTGTGTGGAGTGTAAAGTAGGGGATAGTGCTATCTTGACTTAGACCGTGTCTTTCATGCTTCAACGATATTTAAATCTCTCGCTCTCTCTCTCTCTCTCTCTCTTTAAATAGGAAATTTATTTAAAATGTATCTCTTACAGTTATTAGAGAGTTTCTACTAGACAGAAAAAAGCTTTATTTTTTGGTGTATCTGTTGATAAGCTGTCTATTTTTAAAAGCTATATTTTAGTGTTTTACGAACTTGTTTGCACTGCAGAATGACTATTTCTAAGCTCTCTCAACTGGGGTTCATTTTCGTTCTTAGTTGGCAGCATTGAAGCTCGTTTGCCCATTTGTTTGTTTGCTTTTAATTTTAAATCGTGCAGCGAAATTCAGATTTTTATCCAATATTGAAATGAATTTATGCAACAACAAACATTATAAAAATGTGATTCTCTTGTGTATAGAAGTGCTCAGATATTATGATATACTATGTGCACATATACAGCCTATCCCGACTGCCTTTATTTTGTACGCCATTATAAATACAAGAAAATCAGACAACAACGAAACAAATATGTTTACAATGTAAAATAGGAAGTGGCTTAGAAGACACATTAATTGCTATCAATTTTTAACAGTCTTGTCAACGCAGGAGAGAGACAAAAATCGAACACAATGTTTTAATTGACAAATAAAGATTCGTAAAATATCTTTTTTGAAAAAAAAAAATGTTTGCGTTATTAACGATATCATTGCTAATCTGCTAATTAGTGTTATCTTGTGAGCATCAATTTCAGGCTGGAGTTCTTCGTTTATTGACAATGATGAATGTTTATCTCGGAATGTTTGTTTACAAGCAGAATTCTCGTGATTCTAGCACTGAATCTTTAAAATAGAAATATTTGCTCAGTCAGAGCGACTTCCCATCTCTCCTTTTAACTTCCGGCTCTTTGCAGTCAAGTTCAATCAGATCATGTACAAAGATGTCGATCATGTTGTTGTTTTTTTTTACACGTTTTGGAGATTTCTTTCTTTGAAGATAATTGTATTCTAGTTAGAATGTCACGCAGGGATGATGTTTGCGGGCATGGTTCGAACCCGGCAATTAGCCTGGCACGCTCTCTCCATAGAAATTGGTCACAAGTTACGTCCACGGCCTCTTGACAGCTTGAGTTTATGGACCAGCGGGACGACTGGGGATAGCAGCGAGCAGGGTTTGAACCCGGGTACTTCGAGTTCATCGTAAAAAGCTAGAAAACACCTAGATCTCTATTTCTTTAGTAAGAGCGTAATTATCCTTTTTTTTCCATGGTATATTTGAGTGAGTAACGTACAGCTATATAAGTAGATTTGTCCAGGAAATAGTCCAGCTATATGTACAGATGCTACTATGAACATACTATTTTTTTATTTTCCTTTCAAGTATAGTCTTTGCTTCCAGTGAATGGATTCATGTTGCAACCCGAATAAGTCGTTTATGTATTCTTTTCAAAATGGTGTGCATACAAAGTTTCATAGTAAAAAAAAAAGTTTTTCTTTTAGAAGACTAAATGTAATCGCTGAGCTCTACAAATTACAAAATATTAATACTCAGAGATTAATAACTTTTTATTAAGGACTAACACATATAATTACCAGCTCCTTTTTTTTTTTACATTTCAATACTTTTTTTTTAATCAGTAAAAGATCACATTGCCAAAAACACACAAGACAAAACAGTAAGTTCTCACAACGATTAAAGTTGACATTGTTCAGAAATTTTTTCCAACTTCATGGTCATTAAATTAGAGCTTTTATATAGCGTTACTTTCATGCTAATAGCATGCTCAGAGCACTTTGGTCCAATCTCGTTTGTGGTCCAGTGAGGGGAGTGGGAGGAGGTAACCCTAGACGCCCAATAAACTCAATTCCTGCTCGAGTCGGTTTTCGAGCCTCGAGACCCTTTCATAGGTAACCAAGCCAAGTTCAAGGCAAGTTCAAACGTACTCAACCTCGCTTCCCACACATTATGTTTCATTAGGTTGTCTATTGTTCTCTGTTACAGATACATGTACGTACATATGTTTCATTAGGTTGTGTATTGTTCTCTGTTACAGATACATGTACGTACATATGTTTCATTAGGTTGTCTATTGTTCTCTGTTACAGATACATGTACGTACACATGTTCATTAGGTTGTCTATTGTTCTCTGTTACAGATACATGTACGTACACATGTTCATTAGGTTGTCTATTGTTCTCTGTTACAGATACATGTACGTACATATGTTTCATTAGGTTGTCTATTGTTCTCTGTTACAGATACATGTACGTACACATGTTTCATTAGGTTGTCTATTGTTCTCTGTTACAGATACATGTACGTACATATGTTTCATTAGGTTGTCTATTGTTCTCTGTTACAGATACATGTACGTACACATGTTTCATTAGATTGTCTATTGTTCTCTGTTACAGATACATGTACGTACACATGTTTCATTAGGTTGTCTATTGTTCTCTGTTGCAGATACATTAACGTACACATGTTTCATTAGGTTGTCTATTGTTCTCTGTTGCAGATACATGTACGTACACATGTTTCATACATGGTTCTCATATGCCAAATGAACGAAGCCTTTGAAATTGGGATTCTTTTGAAAGTAAATGTCTTTAGTTTCTAAGGCAGCCCAAAAATTCCGAGACACATAATGCGTAATGTTTTTGTTGGTGCTTTTATTAGCTGACAGATCAGTTTGAATTTCTATTGTACATGTTTTTATGTCCAACAATGTAAATTTGAAACTGGGCTAATCATCGCTAACAATGTTCCTGGACATCACTTAGTCATTATCACGTCGTGTACACGTTATGTGCCCTGCACCATCGTTTACTGGCTGAAAGGTCCAAAGGAACTTTATTAATGTGACCGTTTTTTTTCAACATCAGTGGTAGAGAAACCTCCACAAGTTGACAGAACGGCGCAGGTTTCCAGATGTTAACTTGTCATCAAACCTAGATTGAGGCAAACAGCATGGCAGTGAGCTCATGAGGAATGAACCTCATTCACCAATCGTAAACAAACATTTAGCCACGTAGTTCTGTATCTCTTCTATAGAAATTGCGTAATACACACAGGCTGTCACGTGACAGTGTTTATCATTATTTTATCAATATTATCACGGGGCTAAATGTTGTTTGTTTACGATTGGTGAATGAGGTCCATTTAGTGGACTAGATATAGGTAGATTATAATTACTTGCATGTCTGGTCAGGCAATAATTTTTCCCCCAGTGAAATCCCGGCACAACTTATCTCCACCAGTTGACACCGAGAGGTCCTGGAGTTGTTAGAATCTCCACAGACTGAAAAGAAAATATGTACCTGTGAGTATTTTTTTTTTTAAATAGTGTCCCAGAATAAACAAATGTCCACTTATCTCTCTAAAGTAGTATACAAGTCTTACACAAAAGTAAATTTTAAAGTACAATAGGCAAGTCAGTCCACCAAAACAAATGACTTCCGTGTTACCAATTATATTTCCTATCTATGTAAAATGCATGGTTGCCTTAATATGCATATCCATATCGACGCATTTATTGCGTCAAATGAGCGAATAAAATTGTAATGCAAAATAAAACCTCTTCACTACCACTTACAAAATCTTGCGCAGTCATCTTCGACTATATAGTCACTGATTTTAACTGTCAGCAGTGGGTCTTTTTTCTAATAGTAAAATTAGTGCAAGTTAATGGCCTACTCTTGATCGTCGACAAACACAAAGAAACATTTAATTTCATTGACACAGAATCTCTAATCACTAAATTTGTTTTTGCAAAAAAAGAAATATAATTCTATTTGAAACTAACTGACCTATGATCGAGTTGAATTGTTTTATCAGCGGTTATCTGCGGCGAAAGCCTCACACTGGGGAATCCATTTTGCCTAGACTTTAGTATTAGGCCCCAGATGAACAGCCACTGAGCAATTGCCTTTATTCTCCCATTTATGGCTATTTAACATTTCCAGGCTATGGCTAGGTAACATTTCTAGGTTGCGGCTATTTAACATTTCCAGGCTATGGCTAGGTAACATTTCTAGGTTGCGGCTATTTAACATTTCCAGGCTGTGGCTAGGTAACTTTTCCAGGCTGTGACTAGATAACCTTTCCAAACTGTGACTAGATAACCTTTCCAGGCTGTGACTAGATAACTTTTCCAGGCTGTGGCTATGTAATATTTCTAAGTTGTGACTAGATTACTTTTCCAGGCTGTGACTTGATAACTTTTCCAGGCTGTCTTGATAATTTTTCCAGGCTGTGACTTGATAAATTTTCCAGGCTGTGACTAGATAATTTTTCTAGGCTGTGACTAGATAACTTTTCCAGGCTGTGACTAGATAACTTTTCCAGGCTGTGACCTGATAACTTTTCCAGGCTGTGACTAGATAACTTTTAACAGCTGGGAGAGGTCGTTGACTTTGACCAAAACGACAATTACGTTTTAATAAAAAATGTCTCTAAACCCGACCTTCAGAAAGGCAGCCACCTAAGCACTCGACAACACCATTCCTTTTATGTTGCCATGTGTATGACATCATTGCAGGACTGATATATTCAACTTGGACGAAATATGAAATAATATCTCAGAGTTTCTCAAACCAGTGACGCCCACCCCCGGGGCCCAACAAAAAAATCGTTCGCGTCTACCGTAGCCAGTTAAGTTCTGAGGAGTTCCAACAGTGGGGTCAGGAAGAGGCATCCTTTTCTATGTATACCTGTTCTCCAAATCATTATGTTAAGTTTGATAATGTATCGATAACTATACACATGCATACATTGAATATAAATACGTTACTCAGAGGGCCCCTTTTAAAAGAGAATACTATAAAACCTTTAACAATTAAGTACGTGTCTTAGAAACATCCATGCGGCCCTTATTTTATAAAATACAGAAGTAATTTTTTAAAAAGATGATTAATATGGTCCTACCGGCCCAGTTAGGTTCCGGCCCACCGTGCATTTGCCCGAATGCCCATATAGCCAGTCCGCCTCTGCGAATTAAGACAGCTTTTCAGCTGACACAGCCGAAACATCCGCCCGTGCTTTTCTCATATAATCAAACACGCATACATTCCATAACATGAGATGATTAATTCAAGATTAACTTAAACTTTAGCACGCTATTTTATATTGCAGTTAATTATTAAGTATTTATTTTCATTTTGTTTTAAAGGAAACCTCAGTATTTGTGCTTTTCACTAAGCTTTTTCATCATGGGTATCCTTGGGCTAAGGCCTTCTTTCTTTGCCTCTTTTTTTTTATTGAAAAAAATTTTTCTCAATTTACATTCATTTAAAGGAGTTGTTTTAATACATGATTAGGTTATACCAGGGGTCGGCAACCTTTTGAGTCGGAAGAGACAAAAACTACAATTTACAAAATTTCGAAGTTTTTAAAGAGCCACAAAGTTTTTTTCTTCCCAACTATAAAAGTTCTCACACAATGAATTTTTTCAAATGAAAAAACTAATTTATATACAACAGATTATATATATTTATTGCAACCTCTTCACCACACTGTAGCAATCTGGAAAATTATTCCATGCGCCGAATCAACTCGCGGCAATCCTTTTAAAGCTGTCCACTTTTGTTACGTTACGTACATACATTTCTGGACCTACAACACTTCTAACTTGCTTTTTAACTCTGTAAATTTTCTACCCCACAAAACTTTACTTTTTAAATCGATCAATTGCGTGTCTAGAAATCCAGTAATTTAATGGATCAATGTGGATTTCGTTATTATTTGTGTTGAGATGATGTACTAGGAATGCTAAAATAGTATTACTGGTTTTTAACTGCTCAAATATATCAAGAAATTAATCTTTGATTTTTTCATAACTGTGCTTAAGTAATTTTTGTCAAAAGTTGCAATAATTTTATCGCAATACTGCTTTAGACACTCAAAATGAAGTAATTGACCGCTCTGAATATTTTCTGCAAAAGGAATTAATTTTTCTTCAAAACAAAACAATTCTTCTACCAAAACATAGGCTGGGTTTTCTTTTCCCTGCAGTTTTAGATTCAGCTCATTTCATTTCTCTGTTATATCGATCATTAAGTAACATTTTTGCAACTATTTGTCGTTCTCTAATTCGCTGTGATAAATGCCTTTTTCATTTAGTAATATATTTAGGTCATTCAAGCACAAAGCAAAACGTTTCATCACCTTACTTTTAGAAAGTCATAGCACTTTTTGGGGGAAGAAAGAGGTCGGAATACTGAGTCTCCATTTCGTTTAAGTGGTAGTGTGCTTTTGACAAGATGCTGTTAATAATCTTGATTAGCAAATTCATGACCTCAGCTATGACGGTCGGAATCGTTTTGGGCCTAAAGCGCTTCTTGGTGCTTTATTAAGTAAAATGTAAGAATTTCTTGGTTTATTTTGCTTCGACAAATCGTTGTTGCCCTTTTATTTTGTTCCTGTCATACTTCTGGCTCTATCAGTTGCTATTTAAATGATTTTATTTAAATCGATCTTATTGTCTTCAAGGTATTTTTGCACGGCATTCGCAATATCGTCCCCTCTAGTTTGTCATGAGAGCGGTAGCAATCCTTGGGAAGACATATACCTGACAAAATGGGCAACTTGTGCCGTGTCTTTATTTCGCAAGACTAATCTTTAGGAAGTGATAAGACAGAAGAAAGTTGAATATCTTTCACCAGCAAATATGTTACATTTGAAGATATTTTAGCTATTCTATCTTGTACTGTTTCAGCGGATAGTGGCAAATGTTTGATTTTTTTTTCAAGACTTTCGGTTTGTTTTTTGAAATCACGAAACAGTTCTTCAGATGCACGTAGGAAGCAGTCTCATCATCTGTCAATGGTTTGCCTTTTTGTGCAATTCCTAGTGGTACTGCAAAGCTTGCCAGATTATCTTTACTTGTAGATTGCTTTTAACTTTGAGAAGATATACAGCTTCAGACTCATTTACTTGAAACAACAAACTTTACGTCACAGTCTAAGCTCGCGGTTAAGATGCTGATTCGTCTTGCGTCAAAGCGAATTAAAACCAACATAGAAACATCCAACCATGGCGTCATTCCAGAGCTTCCGACGGACTGACAACAGTGACGACGCGTGTAATGGGGGAGGAGTGTGGTGAGAAGCGAGTACAAGTGACTGAGAGATCGAATCGGCGACTAATATTAATTTAAAGATTTAGAACTATGTTAAAAAATGTTTCGATAAAATAAATTAATATTTGCGTATGGAACTAAAGAGCCGCATGTGACTCGCGAGCCGGAGGTTGCCGACCCCGGTGCTAGAAAAATAAAGGTTAAAGTAAGTGACTGATATAATTAATTCATATGATTTTTTTCATTGTTTTTTTTTTTTTTTTTTTTTTCTCTCTTTTTTTTTTTTTTTCTTAAAGGAAACCTCAGAATTTGCGCTATTCAATTTTAGCTTTATCATCATAGGAATCCTGGGGCCTTAGGCCTCTTTTCTTCTCTTTGCCTCTTTTTTGGGCTTAATGTGCCTCTTGTATGGGCCATCTTGCCTCTTTTGTGGGCTTTGTTTTTTGTTTTTCCCAATATGTTTTTATTTTTAAGTTCTCATAATTCACAAGTATTAAATCATAAACAATTGAAAGTTGATTAACCCAAAAATACAACAATAGTAACAGAAACATTATTTAATATCAAAGACCTACTACCTAACCATTGAATCCATAAAAGACACAACAATGATACAAGTTTTTTTTTTTTTTTTTTTTTTTTGGTAACAGAAACATTATTTAATATCAAAGACATACTACCTAACCATCCTGGCCATTGAATCCATAAAAGACACAACAATGATACAAGTAGCAGGTATTAGCTTTTAAAAATACACTGATAAAAATTCAAATGTATATATTTCTATTTTATGTATTATTTATGGTTATTTAAATATACATATTAATATTAACAAACAATTAGCTTTAAAATAGTATTCAAAAATAAAACCTCGTCAGAAACTCTTAAAATTTCTGCGCAGCCCATATTCAATTGTCAGCACTGTTACTAAAATTTCTTGTTAAAATTAGTGTTAGTTATGAGCCTTCATCCTCGCTCTTTAACAAACACAAAGATAAAAATGTAATTACCACAATGAGGCTACGAGTAACTGGTATGGTAAGATATGGGTCCTGGGAAGATAAAGAGAAAAGAGAAGTATTTGTTTTTACTATCAAAGGAAATTGAGGCAAGATATTGGGGTTGTAGCTCATTGGTCGTTGGTCAGAATTTTTCAATTGCTGGTGAATAGCTATTAGACATTATTCTTTTTTCAGAATGTTTTTGATGTTTGTTTGTTTGTTTTTTTCAGTGAAGGTACTTTAATATTTATAATTTTTATACAAGTGATTTATGTTTTGATGTGAATTTTGTTTTGTATTTGTTTCACGACATTCTTTGCTGCCATAGCTCGACCAACGACTTATAAATAGCTAGCTTTTTTTTTTTTGGTGAATCCGGTGTAAAAACAATAAAAGGAAGTGTTTATAATCTATTCCATTTAAAAGGTATAGGATAATTTTAATCAAAGTCTGGAGAATCAGATTTTATAAGATCTTCCGTGTATAGCACGAAATAATTTCAATATAACAGAAGCATTGGACTTTCACTCTAAGACAGTGGCGCAACTTAAACCCTATTGAAAAAACAAACAGACACACGGGGATAAATTGGTGCACTTAGAAATTATAGGCTAGTGCATTTATAACAAAATTAACCTTTCACCTTTAGCTCATTAACATTATTTTAAAAGAAAAGATTTGAAATTAAAAGATTTTAGAAAATGAAAACGGAATTTTCGTTGTCAAAGCTGCACTCAGGAGGGAAAGGGTTAATATTATTGTTTCCTTCTTTGACTCTGTAACTCTATTTTCTGATCACTGAAGAGAATAGTCTTTGAGTAACAGTCCCTGGCAGATACAAAATAAATTAAACGATCATTTGTACTCCTCCGTAATGCAAATCAATCTTCTGAAAATGACAAAAATGTTCAAACCATCGATCATTGTCTTAGTGGAATTCCAGACATTTTGGAGAAAAAACGAAGTTTGCCACAAAGTGAAATTGGTCAAAGTAACTTAATACTGTAGTTCTGCAAAGGAGGACGTTTCAACACAACTAATTGCTGGCCTTTTCCTTGAATTCAATATCGTTCAGTCCGATTGAACTGAACATTAACAATGTCAAATTGATCGCTTTCTTTTCCTGGGATTCGCGGCACAATTTAAACGTTTGCGATTGTCGCTACTACTATCTTTTTCTAACGCTATCGGGGCGCGTACTGGAGTTTAAGAAACGCTGAGGTACGTAGACATCTATACACAAGAAACGTCACCAGTAGGCAATTCAAAACTTACGAACGATTTGTAGCAACATTAGAATTTTCTTACAGAAGTATCGTTTGTGAATTTTCACTCGAAGAGTTGTCACTGACATGATCAAAGTTAATTCTTTCAACCAGCTCCTTTCTACAATTAATAATGCTAAGCCTGGGAATGTTGGAGGCGTGGTAGATAGGCTAAGTACGCTTGAACTTGGCTTGGCTTTGCTATCTATGAAGGAAGGAGACTCGAGGTTGTTGTGTTTACTGAGCGCATAAAGGCAGCACGGAAAACCTTCTTCCAGATACTTCCTCCCCCCCCCCCCCCCCACTGGTCCACATTTGAGATTGGACCATAGCACTGTGAGCATGCTATAAGCTAAAAGTAGCCTTATATAAAAGCTATTATTATTATTATTATTATTATTAAGTCAGACAAGCACCCCCATTAATGTAGTGTTTTGAAAGCCAGTTTGTCACCCTCCGCCCTCTTCCCTCGGTACGCCACTGGCACAAATCAATCATGTAATTTTTCTAGATCTAGACTTGTAATTAATTAGGCTTTAAGTAACAAAATAATAGCCTCCCCTTGCATTTGGGTATCAGCCGACAATCATTGTAGTTTAGACTGTTTAGACTGAAATCTATGTTATACCTTAATGGCAATAGGGTATTAAAACTACACATATGCGATCTATAGTTTATAAAAAGATTGAGATTGTCTAGGCGAGTGAAGGGATGTAATTGCCTTGCCTTTCTGCGCTGGCCTAACATTAAACATAAGAAGTTAGAAGTTGAACATGTGTCCGTATGTGGCCAATGCCTATGAGAAACACGTGGACTGAAAGTCCAGGCTGCCTCGTGATTGGTGACGTTGACATTTAAAGGCTTGAAAGAAAGACACATAAATACAAGAGACTACAAGTTCGTTCAGACAAATCACACAATGACCTCACACACACACAATGACCTCACACACACACAATGACCTCACACACACAATGACCTCACACACACACAATGACCTCACACACACAATGACCTCACACACACACAATGACCTCACACACACAATGACCTCACACACACACAATGACCTCACACACACACAATGACCTCACACACACAATGACCTCACACACACAAACAATGACCTCACACACACACACAATGACCTCACATACACAATGACCTCATACACACACAATGACCTCACACACACACACAATGACCTCACACACACAATGACCTCACACACACAATGACCTCACACACACACAATTACCTCACACACACACAATTACCTCACACTGTAAATACCGACTCTTTTAGTGTTTCTTTTTTCTTGTGTGAGGCTTACCAGTTAATAGTAATCATAATAATGTGCCTGTATATTTTAATAGATCGTTGGATTGGTTGGTCTCCATACTTAAATGATAAAAAGAGAATTAGAGAATATATAATAGTATGTGAAATCAAAGTAGAAGATACATTTGGTACTCTCTGGACCTTTCAATTTGTCTCCTGGTACAAAGTTTAATCTGTAGATCTATCTCATGACTTCGTTGGTATACAAACTCGTATAGATGAGAATAATGGCTTAAATCTCCCTGGCATATTGTGTCCATTGACAGTTATACATTTAAAGGTCTTTTAATCAGCGGTTCTACACTTGGCGATCTTTGGCTAAATTAAAAATAATTGACTTGCCTTGCTTTTAGGCGTCAAAATTGGCGCCAACTCTTTGTATTTGTCCAGCAGACGAGCTTTATGAAATGTCTGCGCAGCACCTTTTTTGTTTTTCTTGCCTTCTCTAGACTGTTTACTAGATAAAGTGTGCTATAAAGAGTGCTATAAAGAAGGTGCTATAATGTGTGCTATTGTTGATGGCGTAACAAAAGAGATGGGCCTATCACAACACTGTAGAAATTATATGATCTATCTAGCACAACACATTTTTTTTTTTAAATGCACTAATTCACTCTGTTGACAGGCGTGAGCTTTTGTGAAACACATACACACAAGTAGATCTGGCCGATTGAAGTCTACTGTCTTGTCGAATTTTTGGATTTCCGAAATTGAATTCTCTTCTTCGCCCAAAGTCAAGTCAAGTTCGCCCTTCACACCTTGCGATCTATAGAGCAGATGATGTAAGGGTCATCTGTTTCTGTGGCAGACGGTTAACAAGGGTAATATAAGACCAGGACAACTAGTATCAGGCACCCATTAGAGTTGGGTGGAATCAAGGGCGCCTTTAAAATCCCGAAATTAAAAAAATCCCGGGACCTCGGTTCGGAAGCCAAGCGCTTTTCCACTCGGCCACCACACCCTCCTTTTCGAACAACTCACAATAGATTTAAAGCCCAAAATAATATTCAGCTCTTTAAATTGTACAAACATTAGTAAAGCTCCAGAATCTGTGGTAAAGACAAAGTTTCGTGAGCCAATTTAAAACACTTCCAAGCTGCCTCAATGAAAATAAAGGAATAGATTTTAACGGAACAAAAATCACAAAAGTAGTTCTGAAATTTAACTCGTACTCGTCAACAGCAACGGCTATTTCTTACCGTGATTGTCGTGTTTTTCATTATTAGACATGTCAGGATTTTAGTCTTTGTTCTAGAGTTGTCATGATTGTCGCAACATGTGCTACGCACTATTTAATCAATAAAAATATCTCTAGCCTTAGAAAAATGTTTCTATTTCAATATCTTCATTAAATTTTTATTATTTAGTGTTCTCTATACTGCACCATCAAACTAAACTGAAACAAAAAATGTAAGTTTAAGAGACACAACTACTATACATTAACGGAGAATAATCAAAACTCTATAGGACCAACCCCCAAAAAAGTGTCTTCTTGGAAAGCTTGTGTAGGATTTTTATATGTAAACATCTTAATTATATGAGCAGCAGTCAATTTCCCTTAGACCCAAAGCAGTGATGATTGGCCACTTTTTTTGATAAAATGTATTACTTCGAGCATTACACAGAATTAAATCTTTTTAAAATTGTCGGAAATAACTTATCGATATTTTAAAATTGTATCGAAGGGAGCTTCATCAATGTTCGCTTGCAGACATTAAATACAAAGTTATTCCCACCGGTACACTTTTAAAATTATTTAACACTTTTAAAAGTCTTTCCATATGGGATAATTGGCCAGCAATTACAAATGTCTCTAAAATGCGCAATCCCTGACACGTTTGCTTTTGAAATTGTTCAATAGTTAATCGAATTCGAACGTTTACTGAGCCAAGGTTACTGACGTCACTTCCGTCTGGTGCTTGACAAGAGACCTTTCAATGTCGTCAAGTGCTTATATCAAACGAAAAAAAGAAATTGTTCTGGCTTTAAATGAAGCGAAATACTTTAGAATTACTAATGTGTGTATCGTTGAAACGGTTGATTATAATATCACGCATGACTGAGCAGTCTGATTTCAAAGACTGTTTTTTTAACTGACAGGTTTCAACTGTCAATTGGTTCTGTTTATGTCTAACTATTATGATGCTGGGGTAGATCTGGTTTCGAAATATTATGCACATTTTGTCACAATCAAATTTTACACAATTTTGAGCTGGTTTTATTAGCCTAAATCTATTGGAACCAATTCTAGAAAATCAGACAGACACAATCAGACACGGCAGATTTACTGGTGCTAAATTCGATTTCGGATATCTGTCTTTAAAACTGATTCTGGTAGAGCTTGTATCGTTCTTCTACTTTGACTAAGATAACATTAAGATCATCTCCTCACGTGGTACAATACTCCAGGTAACTCAGAATATGATTTCCTTTATTTTGTTCTTTTTTATACTCCTGATGAGTCTTATAGTTATTTTAATAACAAACATATTGTATTGGCCAAGTCAACACTGTATTTAGCTTACTTTCATCAGAGCTGATGTCCACTATCCCGTACATAGTGTGTGCATTCATATATAGAAAACGAATGTATTAGAAAGACATGTTAATGTATCTAAAAGTTGTTTTTTCATCTACTTTGAGATTATCTCCCTTTCGCCAAAAAAATATCCATGCGCCTTTTGTGTACCAGAAAACCTGCGTTAAAACAATGCTCGTTAACAAGGGAGGGAACTGATGATTTTAAAAGGTAATTTCATAAACTGTTGGCTTAAAGAGCCATTCATGGACTACTCTTTACACTTTAAAAAAATCGAAGCAAATATGAAGAATAATGAGAGCGAATTCTTTGAAGATTCCGAGGACTCGCTGGTTTCAGAACAAGACCGAAACATGTTCGAGCTGGTCAACCTTGTCGTCATCAGCAGCGGCATCGCGGTCGTTGGTGTGGTTAGCAACGTCATCAATATCCTGGTCTTCTACAGGCAGGGTTTGAACTCGACCGTAAACATAAGTTTTACAGGATTGGCGGTGTCCGACCTATGCAGCCTGATCACGCTGCTCTGCTTTAATCTCTTTGAGAACCCTTACTTCGCCAAATCTGGAGTCCCGCTTCTGGCTTCGGAGTTCCAGCACCTGACCTGCGGCTTTCCACATGCATGCTTCACGAGAATTACTTCCTGGATCACAGTGTACATCACAGCGGAGAGATGCCTTTGCATCGCTTTGCCTTTGAAAGTGCACCGGATTATCACTCCAAGACAGACAACTCTGACAATAGTTATCATTTACGTCTGGATGATTGTCTCCCTTCTCCCGGAATACGTCACTGTCTACATTGACTGGAAGTTCGTGGCCATCTTTAACAGAACTGTGCTTGGGCTGGCGTTCACAAGTGACCGTCCCAGAGTGGACGGCCTGAGCTTCATGCTCTACTCTATCTACATGCTCGTCTCTTTCTTCGCCGTGGTCATCCTGACCTCCGTGCTGTTCGTCAAACTGAAACGGAACTCTGAGCGACGCAAGGAGGTGACTAACAACACCCACCCGGGCAGCACAGTCAGGGACAAGAAGACTCTACGCATGGTCGTGGTCATCGCCAGCGTTCTGATTGTGACTTTTACCCCGCAGGTGGTCATCTTCACTGCGGGGTTTATCGAGCCCGGATTTAGTGTGGTCGGAAGGTATGCGAACCTGTTCTTTGTTTCCTGGTCTTTTTGCTTTGTCTTTGACGCAATCAATTCAACAGCCAACATTGTTCTGTATTATAAGATGAGTACTAAATACAGAGACACATTTCGTGACATTTTCTCAGCCTGCATCGCTGAAGAAACGCCACGTTTTCCAACCAAGAAATAAATTAAATAATTCCAATATTCACATCAAAGTACACTAAAATAATGAATTTAATTGTTTAGTATTAGAACACTTTAGTTAACAGTTATCGGTAAAGACATATGAATAGATACGAAATTTTGAATTTTGCATTGATTTATTAAATTGACTATTTCTTGCTAAAAATTTAACAATGAAATCTGCTTTTGTGTTAAATGTATTTTAAGATCAAGTTCTATAGACTGTCCTGGCTTGGATTTTGTGTGTTGTCTGTTTGATACTATTTCACTATTCTAAACGCGAGTCCGAACTAATCCAGGGGACACAACAATTAAATATACTTAATAAAATAGTTCAACTGATGTTTATTTACAGATAAGGATGATCGACTTGTCTCTCTATCCGTCGTTTTAATCAGCAGCCTATTCAATATACAACTTTCTACAAGCCCTAGCCATATTCTCCTATCATGTACACGTATTCTGCAACGTCATTCGTCTGACTACGTCACTAATTTTTACCACCGCTAAAAAAAAATACAGAATATATTTATTTACAAAACTATCATGATTGCTAGACTGAACTAGGTCACTACATTTAATACAATATAATAAAAGAGTTAAAAAGAAAAGAGAAAGTCTGTAGTATATAAGATACAATACGCTATGTAAGAAAAACTAAGCAACTATTTCTTTAGACACAAATACCATTTTAGTCAGTGTTGCCTTACATGAGTACCATCCAAAGTGTACTTTGTAATCTGGTTTCTATTGAAGCTAAAACTTCTCTGTGGTGGTAGTGTACGTGGCTATTCTAAAGATGTACTTAAAATGTAAGGGTGCTAACAATTAGGCAAGATAATTAGTGCCAGTTGAAATGAGACGACAGTGAGACGTATGTTAATTAGGTTAATGAATATTATAATAAGTAAACACAAGAACAACAAATAACCATCTCGTGTCTCGTGAGGGCGCCCGATCACAGAGAGTCTATTTCAGGAACTTAATTTTGATAAGTCTAGTATTATATTCTAGCACGAAATGCCACCAGATGTATATGCCATTCGATACTCATAAGATTCGTGACATACGACACTGTTTAAGATTAATCTATGCCGAAACCACGTGCTGTAATTGTGTTTCCCTAATAATACACAGGTCGTCACAGTGTACAAGAATTTGATATTTTCAAATTTAATAAACATTATCTTACTCTGATATCATGAGTCAGATCAATGTGGTTACCTATCAAAGGTTCGACACTTGACTCGAGCTGAGTTGTGTTTACTGATCGACTAACGGCAGCACGGAAACCTTCTTCCAAACGCTTCCTTCCCTATAGGTATATAAGTGATTGGGCCGTTGTACAATGAGTACGTTATAACATGACAGACGAGCTATATAATGTACATAACAAAATTGGTATCAATATTAATGTTTATATGTAGATGTTATAAGTAAGTGTTACAGCTCTGTATTCGTTTACTCCTAAACGAATTTCTCAGCCCTGTCTAAACGGTCCTCGGGTTCTGCTGTAACTATGAAAAGACTAAAAAAAACTCTTTATCTTCTCGACAAGCTCAAATGTTATTATCACTTCGTAACATCAAACACTGAC
Organism: Biomphalaria sudanica; assembly: GCA_036873155.1. Lineage (NCBI taxonomy): Eukaryota > Metazoa > Mollusca > Gastropoda > Planorbidae > Biomphalaria > Biomphalaria sudanica. The sequence goes on from JAZGLO010000287.1 coordinate 41,696, forward strand.
TGTCCTCATGCAAGCTTAAGCACTTCCGGTCATTCTCTCAACCAACGGACCTATATAATTATAGGTTAATTAAATTAAATTGGATTATACAAACATACACACACTCTTCCGTGACCTTATATCTTCTCTCTTCCACTTTCTCTCTTTCTCTCTCTCTCTCTCTCTCCTCTCTCTCTGTCTTTCTCTTTCTGTCTTAATTTCTTGCCTGTTATCACTAATTGAGCAAACTATATATATATATATATATATATATATATATATATATATACTACTTTGACTTTCTAACTTATATCAACGCCATGTTCTGTTTCTGCCTTGTAGTCTTCGAAGTGTTTCACAACTCTTGGTTTTAAAGTGTACACACTATGTCCTTTAAGGACGTGAGGAGTGACAGAGGAAGAGAAAAGAATACAAGATACTCGACTTGTAGAGATGAACTAACAGAACACATGTTCATATCTGAATATCTTTTATTGAGCATCATTAGCTTCTTATCTTATCTTATATAATACAGACGTTACTTCAAAAAAGAAGATGATTACGTCCTACGCGTCATGCATTTAGTCATGCACATTAACCAATGACTTAAATTCTGCCAAGTCACTGGTTTTCCTGGCTAGCTCAGGCAACCCATTCCATGCTCTAATAGCGCTAGGGAAGAAGGAGTATTTGTACAAATTTGTCCTAGCATATGGGACGAGGAATGTGCCTTTATCTTTGTGTCTTTCAGAGTATTTTATTAAATTTTGTTTTTGTATTTGAAGATTATGGTTCAGTGTTTTATGTATAATTGCAACTGTAAGAAGATGTGTTTCACTGAGTTTGGTGAAGACAGAACAAGAGAGACTGAGACAGAGACATAAGAGAGAGAGAGAGAGAGAAAGAATTAGAAAGATGGACGTGCAATGGATAGATAGAGAAAAAGGGACACAGATGAACAGATTTACAAAAAGTGTTATAATCGAAAAAGAATGCTAAGACAAAGACATGATAATTATAATGAAAGACTTTTAAAATTATTGAACGCAATCTCAAGTTACATTTCAATTTTTTTTTCTTAACTTGTACATTACAGACGCTCCTAAAAAATAGTATATTATCACTGCAGTTTTGGTATGAACTTATTAAGACCTGGACAAGAGTGTTTGTGTTTATTTTGTGATCAACCTTTGGGCTTGTCTCTTTAAGAGACAATGAGAAGGTCTCCAGAAGTTCGAGATCCAAGTGTCTTGACATTTGTTAGCGCATTTTTGCAGGATAAAAATTGAATCGATAGAGGGACTCATTTCTGAAGAAATTATTAGTCGGAAATGAAGTGTATCAAGATGCTCTGTCTAAAGTTCTAAACAATTATGGAGAGAGATCGTTATATACAGAAGATGCTTGCCGTAGAGCTATAGCCATCTCGTCGTTTGCTGTAGAAAAATTTAACTATGACGAGCGGCGTGTGCGTGCCAGCAAATAGAATGCTTGGTCCAACTTGTGTTATTCTGAGTACCTACTTTGCGTGATTTAAATGTATCGGCTACACTAGCTATAGCGTAGGGCGCCCCTTTCTCTAGGGGGCACAAAAAATAAAATTGTCTGTTAGTTTGTTATGATATGTAAATGATATTTACGTTAAGATTATCCATTTACTTCTTAACTGTATATCCGCTGGGTATTAGTAAATTGGCCAGACCAATAATATATGGATTTTCAACAAGCCCCATAGCTCATATAGCTTAGGAACTTAACGATTCTAAATCCGATTCTGCATAGCGACGTAACCAAAAAAAAAAGGCATTAAAAAAAGAAGAAAGAAAAAGGTTTAAAACAAAATGTTTGTGCTACTGAAATAGTTGTTTCTACTTTGTGATAGTATAGAATTCCATTTCTTCGAGTGATTTTATATATCTTTCTATTTCACGAATCTTGTGCCACTATTTGTTCTGGTGTCACTGGCTTCAAATCCGTACTCATTAGTAATCACCAGACAATGCCAGTAGTCACATTTATGCATCGGCACATAAAAGTTTCTGTTTATTCGCAACTCATGTTCAAGCTCGTGTGTATGCAAAAAGTAGTTCATATTTACTAAAGGTAGGGAAATGCAATAAGAAAGTAAAAACAATAGATTTGGGTTCAAATCTTTTCTCCCTTGCTCAAAGCGTGAGGCAATCGTCGCTTCAAGGGAAAAGTTGTAGAAATTAAAGCCTTTAAAAAGTAATACTGATGACTACATTTCAAAATATTGTATAACGTCTTATATAACGCCTGACCTCGCCAAAAGATTTTAGTATCTCCATTCTCAGACCACCATGTTGACGCATAACTACTGCACTATCATCATACTCTTTCTGTTCACTGCTGTATTGTTCCCATGATTATTTTTTTTTTAGATTCAGAAGGTGGAACAAAAGTTATTTCTATAACATACGATTGTGATACAGAAGACCGTGTTAAAACTTATCAAGAGCCTTCTGAAATAGACTGCGAAAGGATTCTCGATATTTGGAACTTGTCTTGTAGTATAGCACAATATGAATGCTTGAGTTTGAAGCGTCTAAAACGAAGCTGATGGTGAAGCATATCAAAAACAGGTTTGCGTAGATTCCTACCAAGTCGAAACCAGGCACAGACTTCCCGATGGCAATAAGAACCACAGTAAAACTGTAGGTGGCGCTGAAAACTAACCCGACTGCTAGAACCATTTTGACTGCCCTCCTGTCTCGACCTGTCAGTGGACAAGAATGGGATGTGTTACCAGAACGCCATCTGGCTTGCCTTGTGTAAACGATGACCAGAATACAGGTCAGCGTGGGGACAGCGGTAAACGACGCCAGCATGTAGATGCCGTAGAGGAACAAGCTGACGCCTTTGAACCGTGCCCAGCTGCTGGTGAGGACCAGGCCTAAAAGCGTCCTGTTGGACTGGGGGTAAAACTTCCAACTGAGATACATGGACGAGTATTCTGGAACGAGCGTGAGAATCATGACGAGATACACCAGCGCAATGACCACCGCGGTCCTAGCCGGGGTGAGAATAGTTTTTACTTTGAAAGGAGAAAGCACACAGATGCATCTCTCTAGCAACACGTGAACAATGATCCAAGAGGTGACCCGAGAAAAGCAGGCGTGAGGGAACCCAGCACTGAGATGCTTTACTTCGCCGAATGAAAAAGGGATTCCTGACGACAACATTTCTGGGATTCCGCATACGTTCCACCACAAGAGAGTTAACAGACTGCCCAGGTCAGTCACTGCCAGCAGTGTGAAACTGATGTTGACAGAACTGGCCAGTCCCTGTTTGCAGAAGACCAAAATGTTGATTACGTTTCCGACGATGCCCAGCACCGCGATGACGGTGGACACTGAGACTCCTAAGACAATCTCAACTACGGATCGGACAAAATCACTGACTAGCCAGTCAGCATGAATGACTTGATCAACCACAATGTTAGAGTCGTTTCTTTCCATTGAAATTGAAATAATAATAATAATAATTTAATTTATTGTTAACATCAGCAATCAATGGGTTATTGAATTCCAAACCTTTGGTCCGCCCATCAACAGCACACGGAAACAGAAGCTTGCTCTAAAATTCATTCACAACTTATGGCAGTGCAATTTGTTTTTTTAAGTTTTCAATTTTAAACTTTTGAAGTCAGTTCCGTATTTTAAAAAAAAAATGTCTACGTTTTATTCACGTAGGAATCAATCACGTTTGATCTCTTCTAGTTGAAGTACATTTCTACAGAAACTCTTGGTACCAAGTAGTGAACATGTTATGACTTAACGAAAGTTACCTTTATACCGTGATTGTAAAGACTTAAGAACATTTCAATCTTGCTTTTTATCAATCTAAGCAGTCTTTTAACTTTCAAGCATATCATTATGCGGTAAACTTTTTATTAAAGACTTTACTTTTTTTTATATCAAGAAATCTAAGAAAACATTACAATATTATACTGTTTCTTATCTTAGTCATGTCTGGAATCACAAAGTGCAGTTAACACTAACTTGTATCCTATGACCTTCTAGTAATTATGAACAAGTATGTACCAAGCCACCATCGGCTACTATTCTATTTAAATAGGTGTCATTATTTAAAATGATGGATCAGTCCAATGGTTTATTTTTCACTCATCGAACTTGTGTTCCAATTAAAATTCTTTTAACGGTAGCTCTACTCTTACGGCCGATATTAACATATCATTATACCTAGCGTGTTACACCTTTAGATCCACTTCTGGCACCAGAATTATTTTATTATGTATTTTACGGTTCGGTTCATGTTAAGATATAATTTTGCTAAAAAACTATAATGAGTAAAATAACATGTTCATACCAGCAATTATATCTTTATCTACATGTCAAACTAATGATCGCTTGGTAGCTTGGACTTCTTGCTGCTCAAACATCAAGGACTATAGTCATCAGAAGTACAAACAACTTTTGCTCCTCTTCACACAAAAATAATTGCCTCGTCATTAAGACTAATTTTTTTTTGTTAACCAACAAACTTTTTGTTTGAATTCGAGCGTTTCAAAGTGCCACACCACATTGTACAAAGTAGTTTGGAGCTCAAATAGAATATTACAAGAGATAAAAGTGAAAATGTTTCAAAGAAGTGTGGTTTTAATTATTACATCCTACAGTCATCGACGTTTTCAAGGCTTTGGGGTTTAGACGTGTGCCCCACCGCTGCCTTTCCCTGTGACTTTGTTGTGGACTAACAACGTAAGACGTAGTATTTCCTGAACACTTGTTCTGCTGATATACCTACATAGCGTGTAATACACTACGCACATTTTACACGATTATACATAGAGACAAACATAATGCGCTCCCTTCCTACTCTGCAAACAGTGATTAATATGACACAACCAAAGCAAAAACTGGATAAACTTAGGCTCCCAATAAATAAAACCTTTAATGAATCTAATAAATGAACAGCCAGTATTGTGCAATTACAAGACGAAACACTGACTGTACAAGATAACAGTACTGCTGTACTACACTCTACTGCTCTCTCCTGGACTCGAACTGCTTCCCTCTAGACTCACTTTTCCGGCCTGTCTTGCTGTACTGAACAGTGCAGGTCCGAGTCGCCTGTCTCTCCTTGCTCTTTGTAGAGGGTCCACTAAGGCCTTCTCGAAAAGTTACAAAAAATGGCCAGTTCTTTCTACGTTATCCCAGGATCATATCACGGGTGACTTACATGTGGAGTGTTCATACCAACACTTTCCTGTAGGCTCGTCCCTTGACACATTTTATCGCTAGCAGCACGCTGGCCTGTGTCACATGTAATGTGACATGTATCATCTCATTTTCATTGCATGCAACGGCTACCTCTACCCGCGCCGCCACTACAGTTTTAGCAATTAAAAAATATATATAAATCTTTGTATTATAATCTAGAACATAACAGATGCATTGATAACAATGACAAAGCTCACAATATATAAAAAGAAATTAACAAAGAACCTATTAGTCTATAAATACAGTTTTATGAAACTCATGTTTTGACCAGACAACATGTAGTCTATAAAAACAGGTTTATTAAACTCATGTTTTGAACTTTTGACAAGACAACTGTTATGGGATAATCTAATCTGACTTCGACTATGTATCAATTATTACTTAACATTAGCCACAGAACATTACAAGTTGAATATGGTTGATAACAACATTAAGTTCTATAAAATGATACTTTATTAACCATTGGGAAATCCGTCCAGTCTTCCTAAAAGTCGCTATATCTAATTACTATTCAACTGCTATTCAAAACACAACCTACTTCTAACATAACGCCATGTTGGTCTCTTGTTCGCCTAAGTCTACCACGTCATTCGTCTGTCTGACTACGTCACTACTTTTACCGTCGCTAAAACTATCTTATATTATAAAGTAGAATGTGAGGCGTATGTATGTATGTATGCATGTATGTTACTTATAGACATCAAAACCACTTGACCAATCTTGATAAAACTAGGCAGGAATGTTCCTTGGGTACCAACTTAGACCGTAGTGTATGTATTGTAGCCCTAAAACAAACTTAAGACCCTAAAAAAAATAAAGTTGTCCGACTCTATTAAAGCTATAGTATTTTATGGATCTAGGCCATGGTTAACAATGTTGACATGAGAAAAGATCGAAAGGATTTAGACCTAGATCTAATTTTAAGAAATGCACTTTGCGCACATAGTTTTTTACTTTGACACATGAAAATACAAAAGAAGATCCATTGATTTCATTATATAATAAAATTAACCTTCAATTTTGTGTTTCAAAAGCATTTTTTTTTCTATTAGTTCCTGATATCTGTGACAACAGATTTCCTGGCGAGCATTCTTTCATTAGACATTACCAAATGGTTACACATTAACACATCTCTCTACTGAGTCTATTCCTAGCTTTATAAAACTCATGTTTTGACCAGACGCCAGAACAAACTAGTCGTTACTTGACGGGACTGTTTGGAGAAATAAAAACTTAAGGATGAACTGATAGACCGAACATCAAAGTGCACCCTGGACATGAAAAGGACCTAATTCTCACCAGTGATAACGGATGCGTGTCTATGATACCTAGTGACATCTTTGTTGAAACAAAAAAACTTGCTAAAAACCCAACAAACAAAAGCTATCACTAGCTTCAAACAATCTGTCTATGACATATGAATATCTTTCAGATTTACTTAAAATGCGCATTTTTTGATTTAAATATCAAAGAGCGAAAAAAAAAACAACCAGAGATGTTATTAGATTATGTCACCCAGAGGCGGCGAGTATTAAATTACGGGGAAAACAAAGTGTGTGTGTATGTGGCGGGGGGGGGGGGTAAAACAATGGCGTAGACAGCGAAATCGGTTTTATTAAAACACATGAATAAGCCGTGACCTCACGTTGGCTGTGCCTAAGCACATTCAGAAAACGCAAACTTAAACTGTATGGCCATATTACGAGGTTATGAGCCAGACAGAGAAAGCGATGGAACGACATCAAGATACAAGACTTGCCTATCCTAGAAAGGGCGAATGATAGAGAGGAATGGAGAAAGGCGATTGAAACATCCTTTATAGCTAGGGTGGGGGTGGGGGGAGGTGATCAAATTCGAAAGTCCCCCCGGGGTTCAACTTCAAGGGGGGGGGGGTCCCCAAATGAATGACACAATTTTTGTTTTACATTAAATATTACTCCACAGCCATATCATCTTGCTATTCATGTGGAGTCAAAGCTACCAGACAGCAGGGATCTAGACGATGTTGTGGATGCCTTAGCGGCAGAGAAAACACGCGACGTGGGGCGATAGGAATGGAGCTTTGTCACTTGGGCATTACAATAAACAAAAGTATTATTCAATAAAAGCATCTTAATGATTTTTTTTTATATTTTACTTGGATCTATCTATTGTACAAATTGGAAGTTAGGCCTTTATTAATTACATTATCTCATGTCATGAAGTCCAAACAACCATACAACAACAAATGTGTTCGCCCCTCTCCTCCTAAATAAAAGAAGAAAACAGAACAAAACAGGTAAATAATTGATGAATAACTACATAGTGTGCTAATTGAATTTCTTTTTTTTTTTTTTCAAGACATTAGAAGACGACGAAATGGTTCACAGGCCAACTTTAGTGGAGCACTCTTTTGTCTTAGAGAACACATTTCAGTTTAGATTATTCTGCTTTCATCTGAAGGCTAATTGATCATTGCTTTGATGTCAATCTGAACCCATTAGTTCTGCAATTAACTTTCAAAAACATTCTTTAAAAACATTTTCCCCATTATCATGAACAATAACTGTTTTTACAGTCTATACTTGTAGCTCTATAATAGTCATAACAATGTCTTCGATTCCGTTAAGGTTGATGGCAGTTTTTCACATGACTACGCTAACCAAGATGTAACTCCTTGGTTACTATGTAAATAAGTATAAGACCTACTAATAATAATGCTATAAATAATATAGCAAAAGGGGCGGCCTGCACCTAAACTGTCTGGTTGTCCGCGGTCTGAAGGTTCGCTGGAATTAAAGTATGACCCGTAATGCAATAATAATAGTACTAATAAGGCTCGTCTTCAAGTCCGAAGTTTAATGAGGAATTTAGGACTATCCATGATGATAATGATATACAATATCTTTATTATCATTAAGAACAATGGTATTAAATAGCGCATAATGCACATCAAATCATACAAAGATATCAACAGACCCACTTTTAAATAGAAGCTATTACAATATACATCTTTTTTTTCCTTTTTTTAAAGTCATACCAATTTCATTCTCTATTAGTGAAGGGTACATTATCCCTTGTCATACGTAATATCTTCATTAACATACACTTTTAATATTCTTGTTTGCTATTTTTATGGTATTATGAAATATGATCAAGAGTTGATCTTTTCTTTTCAAATTACATACACGTATTGTGCCTTTACTACGTAAAGTTCAGGGCAAGGTATTTTGAAGCCATAAAAGACAATAAAAAGATACCCCCAGGGCTTTTTCACTTTTGTAGTTCATTATTTGCAAATAAGGAAGTGGTGCTGTTAGAATGTGTTGCTTTTAGAATGTGTTGCTTTTAGAATGTGTTACTGTTAGATTGTAGTGCTTTTAGAATATGGTTCGGTTACAATTTGGTTCGATTAGAAGGTGGTGGTGTTTGAAAATGGTTCAGTTAAAAAGTGGTTTGGTTAGAACGTGGTACTTTTAGAAAACGCTCGTTTATAATATGGTGCTGTCAAAATATGGTGCTGTTATAAAACTTGGAGATTAGTGTAAAAACGTTTCTACCCCTGTATCTTCTCATAATTGTGTCTCATTCATTCTGAAACTGAATTTATTGTTATTCTGATTAGTTTCGTGTCATTTTAAATTCATTCCAATTTTTTTTGTTTTCACTACATCCGGTGTTTCTAAAGGGAGAGTAATTTGATTAAAATGAAATGATGACCACGTCAAACAAACCAACGGGGTTAAATGGGAGGGGAGGAGGAAGCAAAACTGAATTCCACTTTGCCACCTGCTAAAATGGGGGGGGGGGGGCGGTGGCTGAGTGGTTAGGCGCTTGGCTTCCTAACCAGGGGCACTGGGTTCGAATCTTGGTGATGACTGGGATTTTGATACTCTAATGGGTACCTGACTTTAGTTCTGGAAAATAAAGGCGATTGGTCGTTGTGCTGGCCTCATGACACCCTGCTCATTAGCCGTTGGCCAACGAAACTGACGACCTTAACATCATCTGTCCTATGGTTTGAAAGGGGAACTTTACTTATTTTTTTCCTCGCTAAAACTGGGGTAGCTCCGTGATCCTAATGTTCGCACATTACTTGGTCATGGGATGGGGCTTCTGTCATCTACTTGGTCATGGGATGGGGCTTCTGTCATCTACTTGGTCATGGGATGGGCTTCTGTCATCTACTTCGTCATGGGATGGGGCTTCTTTCATCTACTTGGTCATGGGATGGGGCTTCTGTCATCTACTTGGTCATGGGATGGGGCTTCTGTCATCTACTTGGTCATGGGATGGGCTTCTGTCATCTACTTGGTCATGTGATGTGCTTCTGTCATCTACTTGGTCATGGGATGGGCTTCTGTCATCTACTTGGTCATGGGATGGGGCTTCTGTCATCTACTTGGTCATGGGATGGGGCTTCTGTCATCTACTTATCTTCTTATCTTATATAATACAGACGTTACTTCAAAAAAGAAGATGATTACGTCCTACGCGTCATGCATTTAGTCATGCATATTAACCAATGACTTAAATTCTGCCAAGTCACTGGTTTTTCTGGCTAGCTCAGGCAACCCATTCCATGCTGTAATAGCACTAGGGAAGAAGGAGTATTTGTACAAATTTGTCCTAGCATATGGGACGAGGAATGTGCCTTTATTTTTGTGTCTTTCATAGTATTTTATTAAATTTTGTTTTTGTATTTGAAGATTATGGTTCAGTGTTTTATGTATAATTGCTACTTTACTTTTGAGTCTTCTGTCCTGAAGGCTTTCTAAATTTAGTGATTTTACTAATGGTGTTACCCTAGTCAAATGTGAATATTCGTTTGTTATGAATCTCACTGCTCTATTTTGTGTTTGTTCCAGTTTCTTAATGTTTTCTTGAGTTGAGGGGTCCCACACGGTGGATGCATATTCTATTATTGGCCTAACCAAGGTTAAATAACATTTTAGTTTTATGTTCTTATTTGATTTATAGAAATTTCTTTTAATAAACCCTAATGCTTTGTTGGATTTTTTTATAGTTTCATCAATATGTGGATTCCATGACAGTTTTTCATTTATTATAACACCAAGGTATTTTGAGTTTTTAGTCTGTGTTACTGGTTTGCCATGAATAAGATAAGTGGAATTAATTTGTTTAATTTTTTTTGTTACTCTTAACAACTGACATTTTTCTGGGTGGAAAGACATGCTCCAATTTGATTCCCATTTCTGTAATTCATCTAATTCTCTTTGTAAAATATCTGTGTCTTGTTTTGTTTTTATTGTTCTATATATTATGCAATCGTCTGCAAATAATCTGACTTTTGTTCCTGAACTAATGCAATTTGGTAAATCATTTATGTAAATTAAAAATAGTAGTGGACCCAAGACTGTTCCTTGAGGTACACCTGAGTTTACTGTTATTGGTGTCGATTTAGAGCCATTTATTATTACAGTTTGTTCTCTCCCTATCAGAAAATCTTTAATCCACTGATGCAGTGGACCGTTAATGCCGAAATATTTTAATTTTTTAAGCAAACTATGGTGGTGAACTTTGTCAAAAGCCTTGGAAAAATCTAGTTAGATAGCATCTATTTGTTCACTATTATCTAAACCTTTTGAGAAATCATCAATTAGTCCTATTAGTTGTGTTTCACATGATCTATATTTCCTAAAGCCATGTTGGTATGGGGTGAGGACATTATGTTTGTCTAAGTGGTTTATGATGTTGCTACATATTATGTGTTCTAGTATTTTACATGTGATGCTGGTAAGTGATACTGGTCTGTAGTTTCCTGGATCAGATTTTTCTCCTTTTTTAAATAGGGGGATGACATTAGCTTCTTTCCAGTCCTTTGGTACTCTGCCCTGGTTAAGCGATGCCTGAAAGAGTATTTTGAACACTGGGGCTAGCTCATTGCTTAGTTCTTTGAGTAATCTAGCTGGAATACCATCAGGTCCAGACGCTTTATTTGGTTTGGTGTTGGCTAATAGTTTTTTAATTCCATTTTCTTGTACTACTAAATCTTCTATGTTGTCTACTTGGTTCAAATTAAGAAATATGTCTTTGTCTCCTGGGGCTGAGAATGCTGATGCAAAGTATTTGTTTAGGATGTTTGCTTTAGTTTCATTATCATTATGTATTATGTTATGTTCATCTTTTAATGGCGCTATGCCTGTTGTTTCCATTTTGTTAGACTTAATGTATGACCATAGGTTTTTGTTGTTATCTTTAGATATTACATTGTTTATGTATTCACTCTGCAGCTGTCTGCTTACTTTTTGGGTTAGGTGTTTAATTTTTATATACTTTTTGTAAACTCTTTCTGCCTTGGTTTCTTTAAATTTTCTATATAGGTTTTCCTTCTGTTTACAAAGCTTCTTTAGTCTATTATTAAACCAGCATTTATTTATTTTGTTTGATGTGTATTTAGTTCGTATATAATTTTCTATAATGCTTTTAAGATGGTTTTTAATGAAATTCCAGAGGTCATCGACTGGTTGGTTAATGTCTTTTTCTAATAAGAATGTTTGTTGAAAGTTTAATGCAGCTTGGTGTAGTTGTGTTAGGTTACATTTATTCCAGAGTAAGATTTTTCTTTTGGTTTTTGTATTGGCTACTGCTTTTATCTGACTGTGTATTTTTATGATCTCATGGTCTGATAGACCAGGGATAATATCATAATCAACTACTAATCCAGGTCTGTTGGTTAAGAAGAGATCTAATGTGTTGTTTAATCTAGTTGGCTTTTTAATGATTTGATGGGGCTTCTGTCATCTACTTGGTCATGGGATGGGGCTTCTGTCATCTACTTGGTCATGGGATGGGCTTCTGTCATCTACTTGGTCATGGGATGGGCTTCTGTCATCTACTTGGTCATGGGATGGGGCTTCTGTCAACTACTTGGTCATGGGATGGGCTTCTGTCATCTACTTGGTCATGGAATGGGCTTCTGTCATCTACTTGGTCATGGGATGGGCTTCTGTCATCTACTTAGTCATGGGATGGGGCTTCTGTCATCTACTTGGTCACGGGATGGGCTTCTGTCATCTACTTGGTCACGGGATGGGCTTCTGTCATCTACTTGGTCATGGGATGGGCTTCTGTCATCTACTTGGTCATGGGATGGGGCTTCTGTCATCTACTTGGTCATGGGATGGGCTTCTGTCATCTACTTAATCATGGGATGGGCTTCTGTCATCTACTTATAATAATGATAATTATTGTAAGCAACACTGGCTAAGCATGTATTAATGAAACATGAATCTTGTGTTGATGTCAATATAGAATTCCTAAAAAAATATTAAAACATGAATGTTGTATTAAAATTTGATACGGTTGCATATTTTATAGTAATGAGATGCCCAACATTATCTAAATGAAATCCTGCAAACGTCCGATTCTTACATAACATGGACACCTCCAATCATCTCCTATACTGGCTTTTTAATATAGAAACTTTAAAAGTTTTACTAGACTATTATATCAATGACTTAGCAATGTATCCATGGGCCTCAGTGTTCTATCAACGACACAACAATGTATCCATGTGCCCGAGTCCCAAAATATGAAGATTAAGTATTACAAACAACTTAGTCTTTCTGTTTTTCCGCCCGTCTGTCACGTTTAGATCTCGTAAACCAGAAAAGATATTAGAAATCCTGTGTTTTTTTAGTGGCCTTCGAAAGGGGACTAGACGATATTATATTTGTGTAGTCTTTCTGTTTTTCCGCCCGTCTGTCACGTTTAGATCTCGTAAACCAGAAAAGATATTAAAAATCCGATATCATAATATTTTAGACCATTCAAAGTTCTGATGCAACGACTATTTTTTTTTCTTTTCTGAAAGCGAAAACTTTAGTTTTTAAAACTAACTATCCAAGTTGTCAACAAGTTACAATGAGTTGACAGTATGTAGTTCATAGTTTCTGATATTTTTTCTGAAAATATTGAAACCTGCCTTTGTATCTTCTTGAGCGGGCCACTTCGGGTAGGGGGGGGGGGGCGTTATTGAGTTTGTGTTTCCACACAAACTTTCTTTGTAATCTTGTCTATATATGGTCTCCTTCAGTTGCGAAGTATAGTTACATAATAAAACATTGCAACATACAACTTACTTTTCTACTACCTTATACAATTATAGATCTAGTTTCATTACACTATCATTGGAATTGATAATTAAATTGGAATTGCATATTTCTGGCATATTGTGAAGAAAGTAAAACAGAAAGTGTATCTACTCCTAGATCAATGTGAGAGGGAGGAACAACAATACAAATACATTGGAGCCTAAAGTTACATTTAACAGATTTTTCCTTTTTTTTTTTGGTCTTGGGCCTGTACGCAATGAAAGTCTTTGCTCCATGGTTGCTACGCCTCTGCACTGTATGATACTCTTGGAAATGCTTGGCTAACTTCATGTTATGTATATCTGGTTCAGCTTAAGTTTGCTCTGGTTTTAATTCATCTATGTTCCCAACCTCGTACTGAAAAGACTTTAAAAAGTTCCCTCAACGTGGCTCTGTAGTTGGAACTCATCTTTAGATACAGCACGAAGTGAATGCTGGAGTTGAAAGCATCGAAGAGGAAAGTGAACGAGAAACAGACGAAGAAGAGATTGGACATGCGCCCCACGTAATTGAACTCCGGAAGTAAAATGTTCACCATCAAGACCAACACGGAAACGCTGTAGCTGGCGGAGAAAATGAATCCTTCAACGAGCACAATTTTTACAAGACATCTGTCTCTCGAGCTGAAAACTTTCTTTCTGTCTGCATTTGTGTATCTCCACTTGGTACTAGAGCTATAGAGTACAAGCAGAATACTGGTCAGTGTTGGGACAGCTAGAAACGAGGATATCATATAGGTGCTGAATAAAGCTGAACTGACGTCTTCGATTTGTCTGGACTCCTCAATGATTATTAGACCAATGTAATATCGATTGAAGCGTGGAACAAGTTTCCAGTCCAAATACTTGCAGGCGTATTGGGGGGCCACGGATAAAAACATGAGAAGATAGATACAAAAAAATAGTGATCTTGGTTCTCCTTGGGGTTATGATTTTCTTTACATTCAACGAAAAAGCAACGCAAAAACATCTTTCTGCCATTATGAACACTGTAATCCATGAAGTTACTCCATAGAAGCAGCCAACAGGGAAGCCAGCAGTGAGGTGCTTCACTTCAAGGAAATAAAAAATCGTATCTTCGTATTTCAAGACGGATGGATTCCCGCAAATGGTGTACCACAAGAGCGTCAACAGGCCACATAGTTCTAACAGCGCCAGCAGCGCGAAGCTGATGTTGATGGAGCTACCGAGACCTTGCTTGTAGAAGACGGCTATGTTGATGGCGCTACCAAGACCATGCTTGTAGAAGACGGCTATGTTGATGGCGCTACCATGACCTTGCTTGTAGAAGACGGCTATGTTGATGGCGCTACCAAGACCTTGCTTGTAGAAGACGGCTATGTTGATAGAGCTGCCAAGACCTTGCTTGTAGAAGACGTTATGTTGATGGAGCTACCTAGACCTTGCTTGTAGAAGACATTATGTTGATGGCGCTACCAAGACCTTGCTTGTAGAAGACGGCTATGTTGATGGCGCTACCAAGACCTTGCTTGTAGAAGACGGCTATGTTGATGGCGCTACCAAGACCTTGCTTGTAGAAGACGGCTATGTTGATGGCGCTACCAAGACCTTGCTTGTAGAAGACGGCTATGTTGATGGCGCTTCCAATGATGCCCAACACGGATATCAAAGTGGATAGGAAACTTCCGTTGATGAGTTCAATCAGCTGCTTCGTCTCATCGCCGATATCCCAAAAGAAAATAAAAGATTCGTTGAACATAGTTCTCATAGACATCTTTATTCGGCAAAGTTGACTACATTTCTTCTAGGGAGTTAAACATAGTTGCATATTTAAATAACATGTAGATCTAGAATTTCTTTGAAAAAAAAAAGAAAATAATTTTGTAAGCCATAATAATAATATTTTTACTAGACTTTTGGTTTCCCAGAGGGTATCGTAATACATATAGTAATCATATATTAAATATCTGAAAACACTTCGCAGAACAATAGTGGTAAATGTTTTGATACGATATTATTTCTTATTATTTTCTTATTTTGATTTAGACCTGTCTGTTTCCCTGATATCATAATATCACTGTTTACGTGTAATATAAGTTTCATTCAACGCTTTTTTTTTTAGTATAATTATTTAGTTTACTGCAAAAAAAAATAAAGCATCTACGTTTGCTGCAAGTAACTTTTTTTTATTGCATTCTAAAATATTAGGGACAAAGTGAAAAGCTTAAACTAAATGGTCTACCACGATGACAACAGCCAAAATCTAAAATTGGGTATGTGCAACGTAATCAAACACGTTGCTTCTGTCATTAATATGGTGCCTGTTTCTACAGGCTGTAAACACAAAATTTAAGGTTTAAATTTAAGCTGTTCATTAAATAACGGTTCAGAAATACAATTACAATTCAAATCAAAATTAACATCGGCGGAGAGGGCGACTTTCAATGCGTCGTTATGCCACTTAAAGTACTCCGTGGGGGGGGGGGAGGATAGGGGCAGAATGTGGGATGTGGTATGTCCTCCTGTCACGTGACACCACCACTATGTACCAACACGATGTACTTTATATACTGATCACAGATCCCAATCTAGCTACTGAGCGCTCTGGTCTAGAGAACTCTTGTAGCATACTGAGCCTTATCCTATTCTAGATAGTGAACGCTCTAGTCTAACTAAAGCGTCATACTGGGGAAAATTCTATTCTAGCAACAGCGCCCTATCCTGGTTAAATATTTAGGGATTTATCCTAAAAATAGCGTCCTATACTGATCTAGTTATTTAGCGATGTATCCTAACCATAGTGCCATATTATCTTCTTATCTTATATAATACAGACGTTACTTCAAAAAAGAAGATGATTACGTCCTACGCGTCATGCATTTAGTCATGCATATTAACCAATGACTTAAATTCTGCCAAGTCACTGGTTTTTCTGGCTAGCTCAGGCAACCCATTCCATGCTCTAATAGCACTAGGGAAGAAGGAGTATTTGTACAAATTTGTCCTAGCATATGGGACGAGGAATGTGCCTTTATTTTTGTGTCTTTCAGAGTATTTTATTAAATTTTGTTTTTGTATTTGAAGATTATGGTTCAGTGTTTTATGTATAATTGCTACTTTACTTTTGAGTCTTCTGTCCTGAAGGCTTTCTAAATTTAGTGATTTTACTAATGGTGTTACCCTAGTCAAATGTGAAGATTCGTTTGTTATGAATCTCACTGCTCTATTTTGTGTTTGTTCCAGTTTCTTAATGTTTTCTTGAGTTGAGGGGTCCCACACGGTGGATGCATATTCTATTATTGGCCTAACCAAGGTTAAATAACATTTTAGTTTTATGTTCTTATTTGATTTATAGAAATTTCTTTTAATAAACCCTAATGCTTTGTTGGATTTTTTTATAGTTTCATCAATATGTGGATTCCATGACAGTTTTTCATTTATTATAACACCTAGGTATTTTGAGTTTTTAGTCTGTGTTACTGGTTTGCCATGAATAAGATAAGTGGAATTAATTTGTTTAATTTTTTTTGTTACTCTTAACAACTGACATTTTTCTGGGTGGAAAGACATGCTCCAATTTGATTCCCATTTCTGTAATTCATCTAATTCTCTTTGTAAAATATCTGTGTCTTGTTTTGTTTTTATTGTTCTATATATTATGCAATCGTCTGCAAATAATCTGACTTTTGTTCCTGAACTAATGCAATTTGGTAAATCATTTATGTAAATTAAAAATAGTAGTGGACCCAAGACTGTTCCTTGAGGTACACCTGAGTTTACTGTTATTGGTGTCGATTTAGAGCCATTTATTATTACAGTTTGTTCTCTCCCTATCAGAAAATCTTTAATCCACTGATGCAGTGGACCGTTAATGCCGAAATATTTTAATTTTTTAAGCAAACTATGGTGGTGAACTTTGTCAAAAGCCTTGGAAAAATCTAGTAAGATAGCATCTATTTGTTCACTATTATCTAAACCTTTTGAGAAATCATCAATTAGTCCTATTAGTTGTGTTTCACATGATCTATATTTCCTAAAGCCATGTTGGTATGGGGTGAGGACATTATGTTTGTCTAAGTGGTTTATGATGTTGCTACATATTATGTGTTCTAGTATTTTACATGTGATGCTGGTAAGTGATACTGGTCTGTAGTTTCCTGGATCAGATTTTTCTCCTTTTTTAAATAGGGGGGTGACATTAGCTTCTTTCCTGTTCTTTTGGTACTCTGCCCTGGTTAAGCGATGCCTGAAAGAGTATTTTGAACACTGGGGCTAGCTCATTGCTGAATATTTAGCGATGTATCCTAACCATAGTGCCATATTGTGACCTATTTAGCGATCCATCCTAAACATGGTGCTATACCCTGATCACGGTTTTAAGCGCTGTCTGTCCAAAGTGGCCTACTCAGAGCCTTGTGGTAAGTTAAACTAGAGAACTCTTCCAGTCTACCTATTAATTCGTAGAACTACTCTTCCAGTCTACCCATTAATTCGTAGAACTACTCTTCTAGTCTATCTATTCATTCGTAGAACTACTCTGCCAGTCTACCCATTAATTCGTACAACTACTCTTCTAGTCTATCTATTCATTCGTAGAACTACTCTTCCAGTCTACCCATTAATTCGTAGAACTACTCTTCCAGTCTACCCATTAATTCGTAGAACTACTCTTCCAGTCTACCCATTAATTCGTAGAACTACTCTTCCAGTCTACCCATTAATTCGTAGAACTACTCTTCCAGTCTACCCATTAATTCGTACAACTACTCTTCCAGTCTACCCATTAATTCGTAGAACTACTCTTCCAGTCTACCCATTAATTCGTAGAACTACTCTTCCAGTCTACCCATTAATTCGTAGAACTACTCTTCCAGTCTACCCATTAATTCGTAGAACTACTCTTCCAGTCTACCTATTAATTCGTAGAACTACTCTTCTAGTCTATCTATTCATTCGTAGAACTACTCTTCCAGTCTACCCATTAATTCGTAGAACTACTCTTCTAGTCTACCCATTAATTCGTAGAACTACTCTTCCAGTCTACCCATTAATTCGTACAACTACTCTTCCAGTCTACCCATTAATTCGTACAACTACTCTTCCAGTCTACCCATTAATTCGTAGAACTACTCTTCTAGTCTATCTATTAATTCGTAGAACTACTCTTCCAGTCTACCCATTAATTCGTAGAACTACTCTTCCAGTCTACCCATTAATTCGTAGAACTACTCTTCCAGTCTACCCATTAATTCGTACAACTACTCTTCCAGTCTACCCATTAATTCGTAGAACTACTCTTCCAGTCTACCTATTAATTCGTAGAACTACTCTTCTAGTCTATCTATTCATTCGTAGAACTACTCTTCCAGTCTACCCATTAATTCGTACAACTACTCTTCCAGTCTACCCATTAATTCGTAGAACTACTCTTCCAGTCTACCTATTAATTCGTAGAACTACTCTTCTAGTCTACCTATTAATTCGTAGAACTACTCTTCCAGTCTACCCATTAATTCGTAGAACTACTCTTCCAGTCTACCCATTAATTCGTAGAACTACTCTTCCAGTCTACCCATTAATTCGTAGAACTACTCTTCCAGTCTACCCATTAATTCGTAGAACTACTCTTCCAGTCTACCCATTAATTCGTAGAACTACTCTTCCAGTCTACCCATTAATTCGTAGAACTACTCTTCCAGTCTACCCATTAATTCGTAGAACTACTCTTCCAGTCTACCCATTAATTCGTAGAACTACTCTTCCAGTCTACCCATTAATTCGTAGAACTACTCTTCTAGTCTACCCATTAATTCGTAGAACTACTCTTCCAGTCTACCCATTAATTCGTAGAACTACTCTTCCAGTCTACCCATTAATTCGTAGAACTACTCTTCCAGTCTACCCATTAATTCGTACAACTACTCTTCCAGTCTACCCATTAATTCGTACAACTACTCTTCCAGTCTACCCATTAATTCGTACAACTACTCTTCCAGTCTACCCATTAATTCGTAGAACTACTCTTCCAGTCTACCCATTAATTCGTAGAACTACTCTTCCAGTCTACCCATTAATTCGTAGAACTACTCTTCCAGTCTACCCATTAATTCGTAGAACTACTCTTCCAGTCTACCTATTAATTCGTAGAACTACTCTTCCATTCTACCCATTAATTCGTAGAACTACTCTTCCAGTCTACCTATTAATTCGTAGAACTACTCTTCCAGTCTACCTATTAATTCGTAGAACTACTCTTCCAGTCTACCCATTAATTCGTAGAACTACTCTTCCAGTCTACCTATTAATTCGTAGAACTACTCTTCCAGTCTACCTATTAATTCGTAGAACTACTCTTCCATTCTACCCATTAATTCGTAGAACTACTCTTCCAGTCTACCCATTAATTCGTAGAACTACTCTTCCAGTCTACCCATTAATTCGTAGAACTACTCTTCCAGTCTACCCATTAATTTGTAGAACTACTCTTCTAGTCTACCCATTAATTCGTAGAACTACTCTTCCAGTCTACCTATTAATTCGTAGAACTACTCTTCCAGTCTACCCATTAATTCGTACAACTACTCTTCCAGTCTACCCATTAATTCGTAAAACTACTCTTCCAGTCTACCCATTAATTCGTAGAACTACTCTTCTAGTCTATCTATTCATTCGTAGAACTACTCTTCCAGTCTACCCATTAATTCGTAGAACTACTCTTCCAGTCTACCCATTAATTCGTAGAACTACTCTTCCAGTCTACCCATTAATTCGTAGAACTACTCTTCCAGTCTACCCATTAATTCGTAGAACTACTCTTCTAGTCTATCTATTCATTCGTAGAACTACTCTTCCAGTCTACCCATTAATTCGTAGAACTACTCTTCCAGTCTACCCATTAATTCGTAGAACTACTCTTCCAGTCTACCCATTAATTCGTAGAACTACTCTTCCAGTCTACCCATTAATTCGTAGAACTACTCTTCCAGTCTACCCATTAATTCGTAGAACTACTCTTCCAGTCTACCCATTAATTCGTAGAACTAATCTTCTAGTCTACCCATTAATTCGTAGAACTACTCTTCTAGTCTACCCATTAATTCGTAGAACTACTCTTCCAGTCTACCCATTAATTCGTAGAACTACTCTTCCAGTCTACCCATTAATTCGTAGAACTACTCTTCTAGTCTACCCCTTAATTCGTACAACTACTCTTCTAGTCTATCTATTCATTCGTAGAACTACTCTTCCAGTCTACCCATTAATTCGTAGAACTACTCTTCTAGTCTATCTATTCATTCGTAGAACTACTCTTCCAGTCTACCCATTAATTCGTAGAACTACTCTTCCAGTCTACCCATTAATTAGTAGAACTACTCTTCCAGTCTACCCATTAATTCGTAGAACTACTCTTCCAGTCTACCTATTAATTCGTAGAACTACTCTTCCAGTCTACCTATTAATTCGTAGAACTACTCTTCCAGTCTACCCATTAATTCGTAGAACTACTCTTCCAGTCTACCCATTAATTCGTAGAACTACTCTTCTAGTCTATCTATTCATTCGTAGAACTACTCTTCCAGTCTACCCATTAATTCGTAGAACTACTCTTCTAGTCTATCTATTCATTCGTAGAACTACTCTTCCAGTCTACCCATTAATTCGTAGAACTACTCTTCTAGTCTACCCATTAATTAGTAGAACTACTCTTCCAGTCTACCCATTAATTCGTAGAACTACTCTTCCAGTCTACCCATTAATTCGTAGAACTACTCTTCCAGTCTACCCATTAATTCGTAGAACTAATCTTCTAGTCTACCCATTAATTAGTAGAACTACTCTTCCAGTCTACCCATTAATTCGTAGAACTACTCTTCCAGTCTACCCATTAATTCGTAGAACTACTCTTCCAGTCTACCCATTAATTCGTAGAACTAATCTTCTAGTCTACCCATTAATTCGTAGAACTACTCTTCTAGTCTACCCATTAATTAGTAGAACTACTCTTCCAGTCTACCCATTAATTCGTAGAACTACTCTTCCAGTCTACCCATTAATTCGTAGAACTACTCTTCCAGTCTACCCATTAATTCGTAGAACTAATCTTCTAGTCTACCCATTAATTCGTAGAACTACTCTTCCAGTCTACCCATTAATTCGTAGAACTAATCTTCTAGTCTACCCATTAATTCGTAGAACTACTCTTCTAGTCTATCTATTCATTCGTAGAACTACTCTTCCATTCTACCCATTAATTCGTACAACTACTCTTCCAGTCTACCCATTAATTCGCAGAACTACTCTTCCAGTCTACCCATTAATTCGTAGAACTACTCTTCTAGTCTATCTATTCATTCGTAGAACTACTCTTCCAGTCTACCCATTAATTCGTAGAACTACTCTTCTAGTCTATCTATTCATTCGTAGAACTACTCTTCCAGTCTACCCATTAATTCGTAGAACTACTCTTCCAGTCTACCCATTAATTCGTAGAACTACTCTTCCAGTCTACCCATTAATTAGTAAAACTACTCTTCCAGTCTACCCATTAATTCGTAGAACTACTCTTCTAGTCTATCTATTCATTCGTAGAACTACTCTTCTAGTCTACCCATTAATTCGTAGAACTACTCTTCTAGTCTATCTATTCATTCGTAGAACTACTCTTCCAGTCTACCCATTAATTCGTAGAACTACTCTTCTAGTCTACCCATTAATTAGTAGAACTACTCTTCCAGTCTACCCATTAATTCGTAGAACTACTCTTCCAGTCTACCCATTAATTCGTAGAACTAATCTTCTAGTCTACCCATTAATTCGTAGAACTACTCTTCCAGTCTACCCATTAATTCGTAGAACTACTTATCCAGTCTACCCATTAATTCGTAGAACTACTCTTCCAGTCTACCCATTAATACGTAGAACTACTCTTCTAGTCTATCTTTTAATTCGTAGAACTACTCTTCCAGTCTACCTATTAATTCGTAGAACTACTCTTCCAGTCTACCCATTAATTCGTAGAACTACTCTTCCAGTCTACCCATTAATTCGTAGAACTACTCTTCCAGTCTACCCATTAATTCGTACAACTACTCTTCCAGTCTACCCATTAATTCGTAGAACTACTCTTCTAGTCTATCTATTCATTCGTAGAACTACTCTTCCAGTCTACCCATTAATTCGTAGAACTACTCTTCCAGTCTACCCATTAATTCGTAGAACTAATCTTCCAGTCTACCCATTAATTCGTAGAACTAATCTTCTAGTCTACCCATTAATTCGTAGAACTACTCTTCCAGTCTACCCATTAATTCGTAGAACTACTCTTCCAGTCTACCCATTAATTCGTAGAACTACTCTTCTAGTCTACCCATTAATTCGTAGAACTACTCTTCCAGTCTACCCATTAATTCGTAGAACTACTCTTCTAGTCTATCTATTCATTCGTAGAACTACTCTTCCAGTCTACCCATTAATTCGTAGAACTACTCTTCTAGTCTATCTATTCATTCGTAGAACTACTCTTCCAGTCTACCCATTAATTCGTAGAACTACTCTTCTAGTCTATCTATTCATTCGTAGAACTACTCTTCCAGTCTACCCATTAATTCGTAGAACTACTCTTCTAGTCTATCTATTCATTCGTAGAACTACTCTTCCAGTCTACCCATTAATTCGTAGAACTACTCTTCTAGTCTACCCATTAATTCGTAGAACTACTCTTCCAGTCTACCCATTAATTCGTAGAACTACTTTTCTAGTCTACCCATTAATTCGTAGAACTACTCTTCTAGTCTACCCATTAATTCGTAGAACTACTCTTTCAGTCTACCCATTAATACGTAGAACTACTCTTTCAGTCTACCTATTCATTCGTAAAACTACTCTTACTTTAAAAAGCGGAGACAATTGACAACGTTACTAACCTAGAAACTCTTGCTCAGGATAGTGGAGCTCCGACCATACACTCTACGTCTCTGTATTCTCTTTATCTGAATGTGTAAAAGCACAAATGTTTCAGTGCCATGTTCTTGAAGTCGTGTTTTACTTAATGTTCTCTTCAGTTTATATTTCTAGAATACAACATTTGGTTTTATTCGCATATAGAAACTTCAGAACTAGAAATAAATTGAATTACTTTTTTTCTAGAAGGATGCAATTTCATCAAAAAAATAATGTATATTTTGTAAATCATTCAATCACCCATCTGATAAAATTTCTTACGTTTAAGATCTGTTTACAAACTAATAATATAATGATTGAAGCCCTGTTTCACTTTTCTTAGAAGTTAAAGCACAACTACACATTATGGATATCGTCACCTTACTAATAAATTCAATAATAGAATTTGAAATAGAATCAAAAAATATTTCCACTGTGTTCTAGGTCGGGACAATGTCTTAACATAGTACTGTAAGATATTTAATAGTTGAGCCCCCTTCCAGCTTTATTTTAAATATATGATTTGCAAGTTATAATTTTTAAAGCTCAAATTAGTTTCTTCGGAGATGTAGTTGGATATTACTTTGATATAAGTCAACGCTTTGTTCAATGGCAAAGTAATGTTTTGCGATTTAAAGACATAAAAGTAACATAACGACAACAAAATTAGGGTACAATTAAAATGAACACAAAATATAAACAGAGAGATGGTTTACAAATTTTATTTAAAAAAACAACAACATAGACCTGGTTTAGTTAAAGCATATAAATATTGTCAATTGATGTGCACACTTTTAAACAACATAGATATAGCTTTTTGAAGTTTAAAGTTCACCTATATTTCGCATGGATATATTCTAAATGATGTTTCAAACGTAGATGAATTGAATAGCCTAGAAAGTAGTCCGTCGGTTAGGGTTAGGGTTAGTAAGGAAGACTTGGAATTATGCTTACATCTTACACGAAATGTCATTGGCAAAACATAAATTTTCCTTCGACAGACTGTCTCATTAGCATATGAAGAAATGAGCATGAAATAAATTAAGTGTTAGATGAAATCCTTATGGGTGTTCCATAAAGAGTCAAGTCAAAAAGTTTTGACCAAGTGTCCAGGAAGTAGAAATTGGCTTTAAACCTTTTCCCTGTGTCCAGATCAGCTAGAATAATAGTTTAACATTTAATAACAACCCTTTTTGTGCGAAGATCAGATCATGCTAGTAATTCAGTAAAGCTCAATCTACGGCCCGCGGTACAAATCTGGCATGTAACATGGTGCTATCTTGCTTATAGAAAAACAGTACATTATCAGAAAAAAGCGTCTGTCCACACTTGTCCACGGTACATTACGAGAAGAAACGTCTGTCTGGTAGACAACTAAAACAGATTATGCGGAGCCAAGTTTGGATAAGGATACGGATAAAATGTGAAAATGTGTCAAAGTATTACAAGATCATCTGTCATCATCGAGAAGTACATAGAAGTCTAATTCATAAAGCGCTGGTTATGAGTGTGTATGTGTTTCGTGTGTGAATGTTGTTCGTAGTCGCATCTATAATGTTATTGTTACTGTAGTTACGCTCAGGTTGTCTATTGTAGTTAAACTGAATTTTCATTTGATTGGATCAATAAAAATTATCTTATCTTGAATTTTTTTTTTCTTGAGAAATAAGAGGATGGCCCTTTACATAACAATTATATCCATTAGATATTCATGATAAGACATCAGTTAGGGCAGGTTCACATTTAACTGCACATTCACTTTCACCTATCCTTAGGTCTGCTGGACCGCTGGGGCACCACACAAGATCTGTCAACCTTTTCTCTCCATTCTTCTCTGTCATCTGTCTTTGATAGAATTTCATTCTGATGTTCTTTGTGAAAATATTGATACCTGCCTTTTTACCTGCCTGGGTGGCCCACTTCGAGGGCTAATTTTCAGTTTGTGTTTCCACACAAATTGTCTTTGTAACCTTGTTATCTTTTTTTCAGGAGATTTTTATGAATTTTCAAAAGATTCTAATAATTTCAGGAGATTTCTAGGACTTTTTCGCATATTTTGCAACTTCAATAGATGTTTAAGAGCTCCTTATAAAACAGGAGGACGTGGGAAATATGTTGGGCAATTGATTGGTCACGCCTGCTGCATGTTTCTAACATGGACTATTTGAAAGACTTTTTAGATGACATTATTTTATTGTGTATTTTGGCCTTTAGCCTTACCATCAATACGAACAAGACTGAAGTCTTATATCTACCTGCTCCTGGGAAAGCTTACTCGGATCCAAGCATCACTATAAATGGACAGGATATAAATGCAGTGGACAAATTCACATATCTTGGCAGCACACTCTCCAGAAATAGAAAAATCGATAGTGAAATCGACCTGCGTATCGCCAAGGCAAGTGCATCCTATGGCAGACTGTCTAAAAATGTCTGGAACAGACTTGGTATCGCCGCAAACACAAAGCTAGGGGTCTATGGAGCCGTCATCCTCCCTACATTGCTCTATGCCTCAGAAACATGGACAGTGTACAGTAAACATGCAAAGAAACTGAACCACTTCCACATGACATGTCTGAGAAAAATACTTAATGTCAAATGGCAAGACAAAATACCAGATACAGAAGTCTTTCGAAGAGCGTGTCTGCAAAGCATCCACACAATCCTGATGCAGTCCCAGCTGCGATGGGCAGGTCACGTCTACAGAATGGAAGACCACCGCATCCATAAACGACTCTTGTATGGCCAACTAAGCGAAGGAAAGCGCTCACAAGGTGGTCAAAGAAAGCGCTTCAGGGACACCCTCAAAGCTTCTCTGAAGGCGTTCAGCATAGACCCAGGCACCTGGGAGACAGAGGCACATGACAGAGCATCAAGGCGTCGTGCTGTGAAAACTTGCGCACAGGTTGCTGAGGAAAAAAGAACAACGCTGGCAGAAGAAAAACTTCAGAAAAGAAAAGCAAGGCAAATGACACTCGCTCCAGCTGGAATAACCTGCCCAGTGTACGCCCGAACATTCCGGGCTCACATAGGTCTCACCAGCCACATGAGGAGGCATAAAACCCCAGTGCAAAGCCCTCAGCCCTCTGGATGACAAAGTGGTCATCATCGATCCACGATGGACGAACTATAAATATATATATTTATAAATGTATGTATGGGTGTGTGTCGCTGAGAGTTTTAAACCTTTAGGTTACCAAAGGGATGGGTGTTGCTTAGCGATGTAAACCTTTAGGTTACCAAAGGGAGAGGTGTTGCTTAGCGATGTAAACCTTTAGGTTACCAAAGGGAGAGGTACTGCTGAGCGATGTAAACCTTTAGGTTACCAAAGGGAGGGGTGTCGCTGAGCGTTGTATTCTTCTGGGATGGCTACCTAACTGAGGGGGTAGTGTTGATGAGATATGTAAGCCTTATGGCTACCTAACTGAGAGGGAGTGTTGATGAGATACGTAAGCCTCATGGCTACCTAACTGAAGGAATGTGCACTGAGTGCTGTGGACGGTCGTTGACTTGTAGCACCAAACTGCTGTTAGACAACTAAACCGCTGTAGGCGTATTATATCGTAAAAACGTATAAAATCTTAAATAATTTGAATATCATCTTTTCAGTTTTGCTTTCTGAAGTCGTCTGTCCTACCTAAGAATGCTGACGACAATGCCACTTATCTTGCATTATTCAAAACCGATTGCTAACCTCTTCTCACTGTTACCATAGAAACACACACACACTCCATAATTTTAAGTGGTATAAACCTCTGGGCTACCTAATCGAGGGAAAGATATTGCTCAGCGGTGTAAACATCTGGGCTATAGAGAGCTGAATAAATTCCGTCAACTTGTAGAGTCAGCTCCCTTTGGACATATCCGCATGTATACAACACTTACTATTTATACACAAAAAGAAGATCCCTGTCGTGAAAACAAACTACAAAATGTTTAGGCCTCACTCTAGATTCCAAATTTAATTTTCTCCCCCACATTAAGGAACTTAAGAGAAAATG
Organism: Biomphalaria sudanica; assembly: GCA_036873155.1. Classification (NCBI taxonomy): domain Eukaryota; kingdom Metazoa; phylum Mollusca; class Gastropoda; family Planorbidae; genus Biomphalaria; species Biomphalaria sudanica. Next base: position 68,935 of record JAZGLO010000287.1, read on the forward strand.
CCAAAAGTCATTAAACATACTTAGAGTACTCAGCCATACGGACTGGGGAGCTGACAGAGATACTTTGCTGCTGCTATATCGGAGTCTATTTCGATCCAAGCTAGACTACGGATCCATAATATATGGAGCAGCAAGGAAGTCGTACCTAAAAATACTGGAACCAATACAAAATGCTGCCCTGCGTCTCTGTCTCGGCGCGTTTCGTTCATCACCTATCCCAAGCCTCCATGTGGAGGCTGGAGAACTACCCATGGATATAAGAATGAAAAAGCTTGCAATGCAGTATATAGTCAAGCTAAAATCCAACCCTACGAACCCTGCTTTCGATTCCATATTTAACCCCACAGAGGTAGAATTATACAATCGAAGGCCTAACGTCATACAGCCGTTAGGCCTTCGAATGAGAGAACCCATCCAAAATTTAACTCCACCCATTAACCAAATCTCTAAAATAGAAACCCCTCAGAATCCTCCTTGGCTAATGAATAAACACAAATTAAATTTATCCCTCCTTAATTTCAAAAAAGAAAATACAGACCCAAGCATACTACAAGTCCACTTTAGGGAACTGCAAGAGAGCTACGGAGATTGTGGCACCATCTACACAGACGGATCCAATATTGATGGAAAGGAGGAAATTTATAATCTGCTCCGACTCCAAATCTGCATTACAAGCTTTGGGGCGGATGAAGACTGACATCCCATTGGTACATAAGAGCCTGAAGCTGTTGGACCAAATAACAGCCGACCGTAGGGATGTCACCTTCATCTGGGTCCCCTCTTATGTTGGCATTGAGGGAAACGAAGCCGCAGACAGAGAAGCAAAGAGAGCCCTAAATCATGCGGTGTCAGGAACCCAGGTTCCCTACTCGGACCTGAGACAAAGTATTGCCTCTGCCACCTACCAAGAGTGGCAGGACCGATGGGAGGCTGAGACTCACAATAAACTCAGGCAGATTGTGGCGGATGTCAGGTGGCGGTCCACATCTAAGGGTCTGACAAGGCGTGGTAGCACGACCATGTCCAGACTTAGGATTGGCCACACCTACATCACACACTCTTTTGTGCTGAAGAAAGAAGAACCCCCACTTTGTGAGTATTGTGACTCTCGCCTCACCGTGGAACATATCCTCATCGACTGCCCCAGATACCAGGATGTCAGGGAAAAATATTTTAGAGCCACTAATTTAAAAACACTATTCAATAATGTCGACCCTGGGAAGGTACTGGGCTTTATCCGGGAAGTGGGGTTGTCTACGAAGATCTGATTTATGAATTCTGTAGACATGTACTATTTACATTAGATTTTTACCAAATTATTAAATTTTTACTACCTCTACTATTTTAACTGTGAATAGACCTTGATTTTAATGATTTGACTGTATGGAATTTGGCCTCTTTGTTATGTGGAGGGAGAGTGGCCCTTGAGGGACTGCAGGCACGACATGGCCTAAATTGTGCCGATGTGCCCAAAATCACAAATCACAATCACAACACTTTACACAAGACACAAAACAATTACGTGTGTTTGAAACAGACAAGTTTTGTTAAATAACCAATGACTTTGATTCTTCAGTGATCCATCGTTCAAGGATTTCGTTATTTGGGTGCATTTATGGAAAACTGTTTTTTTGTTTGTTTGGATTTCTTGGGAATGCATCCTGACATTAAACTCGTTAAAAATTGTCTGCAGTTGGAACCAAAGCAAAATCTAAATAACTAGGAAGATTGAAACATTACTGAATAATGTTTATATCGCGTACTACTAAGGCTGCCTCTGGGGACGTTGTAACCGGGTAGTTAAGCACTTGGATACTTTTGAAACCGAAGGGTCACGAGTTTGTATCCCGATGAAGACTGGAAGCTTTAGGTCGTTTATGAGCCCCACAGCTCTATGGCAGTAGGTCTGTTGTGCTGAATCTTATCGCATGAAAGACGTGCACGGGATCTTAAAAATCTACGTTTAAACAAAAAGAAGAATCCTGTGAATAACTTTTAGTGTGAAAATCCCCAATACGTCAATTATCTCAGGTATGATGTCATGTCCACTCAAGACATTTGGACACTTAAATAAATGATGCATTTAAATACTTTTGTCTGCGAACATGAAAGTTGACGGCAACAATATTCTCGATAATAAAATCATAAAGTATGCATATATTAGCCCTTTGTTTGATTCAGTGATCGACTTACGATTTGGTGTTGTTTTTGTTTTTGAGGTACCTATATACGAAAGAAGCATGTTTGTTGGTAGATGACTGTGAGACGCGAGTGACTACTACATGTGAAAATATAAGGGTGGAGTAAAAAAAGTCTGGAAGGTCTCATTTGGTTATGGCAAGTTAGTTAGAACTTGGAGCTTGTAGAGATAGTTTGATAGAACTTGGAGCTTGTAGAGAGAGTTAGATAGAACTTGGAGCTTGTAGAGAGAGTTAGATAGAACTTGGAGCTTGTAGAGAGAGTTAAATAGAACTTGGAGCTTGTAGAGAGAGTTAGATAGAACTTGGAGATTGTAGAGAGAGTAAGATAGAACTTGGAGCTTGTAGAGAGAGTTAGAACTTGGAGCTTGTAGAGAGAGTTAGAACTTGGAGCTTGTAGAGAGAATTAGATAGAACTTGGAGCTTGTAGAGAGAGTTAGATAGAACTTGGAGCTTGTAGAGAGAGTTAGAACTTGGAGCTTGTAGAGAGAGTTAGATAGAACTTGGAGCTTGTAGAGAGAGTTAGAACTTGGAGCTTGTAGAGAGAGTTAGATAGAACTTGGAGCTTGTAGAGAGAGTTAGATAGAACTTGGAGCTTGTAGAGAGAGTTAGATAGAACTTAGAGCTTGTAGAGAGAGTAAGATAGAACTTGGAGCTTGTAGAGAGAGTTAGATAGAACTTGGAGCTTGTAGAGAGAGTTAGATAGAACTTGGAGCTTGTAGAGAGAGTTAGAACTTGGAGCTTGTAGAGAGAGAATTAGATAGAACTTGGAGCTTGTAGAGAGAGTAAGAACTTGGAGCTTGTAGAGAGAGTTAGATAGAACTTGGAGCTCGAAAGTACATCAAGTACTTGTAGTGAGAGCTTGTAGAACATATATTAGAAAGTTTGTAGACGTTGGAGTTGTATTTAACAGTATATGTATAATAAATATATTGAAACTGCTACAGCGTACATAGAAATCATCAACAATTAAAAGAACTCGCATCGTAACAACCTAATAGACTAAGTTTAAGGTATTTTCGTACAATTTAATTATAATTTTTGAGAACTCTGCGTATATCAAAAAGGTCAAAGAAAGCTGCTCTAAAGTTGGAACTCATTTTGAAATACAATACAATGTGAAGGCTAGAGTTAATGTCATCCAGCAAAAAACTGACAGAGAATGTCGCAAAATACAAATTCGACAATCTGCCAATATAGCTGAATTCTGGTTCCAGTATGTTTATCAGCAGAACGAGAGCAGATGCGCTGTAGGTTACTGTGAAGAGAAAACCTTCCACGAGAACGATTTTGACGATAGTCCCGTCCCGGCCTGCCATCTTCTCTTTAAACTTGGTGCCTTTAACGTTTTCAAGTCTCCACTGTGTCCGGGACTTGTAGAGCAGGAGAAGAAGAAATGTCATAGCGGTCACTGCGAGAAAGGCCGAGATCATGTATGAGCTGTACAGAGATGAGCTCACCCCATCGAGCTCTTGAGAACCTTCTAACATGACCATACCAATGCGAGACTCATTTAGTTCTGGATACCATTTCCAGTCAAGGTATTTTGTATAATAGATGGGAACTAAAGACATAATCATAACTAGGTAGACGGCGCCAATCATAATTACAGTTCTTTTAGGAGTCACGATGTTTTTAACTGTCAGTGGAAATGCCAGGCACACGCATCTTTCTGTCAGGATGAAAACTGTGACCCATGCTGAAATGCGAGAGAAGCATCCGTGGGTGAAACCAGCCGTGAGGTGCTTCACTTCAGGAAAGAAAAAGACCGAGTCGGAATGAATCACTGAAGAGTTGCCGCAAATATTGTACCACAGCAGCGTCAAGAGGCTGCAGAGGTCTGACAGTGCCAACATCATGAAACTGATGTTGATGGGACTCCGCAGACCTTGTGTGTGAAAGACCAGGATGTTGATCATGTTGCCAAGGATGCCGAGGATGGAGATGATTGTCGCGAGATAGACCCCGTTGATAAGTTGAAAAAGGTCTCTTGTTTCATCGCTGATATCCCATGGAGACAAAGTCTCGTTATGGCGTAAGGCCATCAATATTGTGAAAAGAATAAACTCTTTTAAGAATTGTCTGAGTTGAGAACCACTTCAAATTTCATTAGAGATATAAATATATTAAGTCCCGCTTCTCCAAGACATTTGTGTGCTATCGAATTAAATTACTCCGACGTTTCACTAAGTTTAATATAACAGAGGAACGCCTCTTACCTTTGTACGTATATAGATTTTTTATTGGCTCTCAAAACAATTATTTTTTTACTTTCTAATTCTCCTGAGAATACAATCATAGTTTTAATTAATTAATTAATTATTTTTCGTCAGGTTTCACCGTAAGAACAATTATACGGTAGCCTTTGTTTCTTTGTAACAGCTGATTATAGTAGGAGATTGAACACATCGCCAGCCTGTGAATTGAAATATAGACCAATGTTAATTTAATTTGTAATGTTAATAAATAGAAATGTAAGACTACGGCTATACCTCAGACGTAATAACGTAAGCCATAAGTTTTCTCTATTGTGCAATCAAGGCCAATCAACTTCAAAAGGAAACTACAGCCTTTTTAAAATGTCTCATAATTATCAATCGTGATGTATAATAATATTATTATATCTAGAGTAAAGTGAAAAGTTACAGATATATCAACAAATCAGCAGCTATTTATTTCAAAAATTGTTGACCAATAATTTGTCAACCATTAAATCTTTATCAGTCTTGACACAAAAACTTGTGTTGCTTTATATAAGTTGAATTGTCAATAACTGTTTGGTGGATTTCCCTCACCTTTTTCGATCACTAGAAATAAACAAATTATGAATAAAAAGTAAATTGCGTATCTATGAATTAATGCAAACAGAAGCTCATTGAAACCCTAAACTATTCTATTTCACTTCATTTGAATCTGCTATCGGTTAACTGCAAAGTACCATTCCCCTCCATAGAGCAGACAATAGCCAAAAGTAGACCGTTTCAAATTAAGTGTTGTATGCGAACTTCATTCCAGCCTTTACTAAATGGCACCCTATCGACAGTCGACGTTAGCAAATCCAGAACCCTTGAGTGAGGGAGTGCGATTAATTTCAATCCCCTAATCCCCTGCAAACCCTAACCCTATGTATAAACACACACACACACACACACACACACACCATATATAACGGCTACTTTTTTCTTTTCTAAAAGCGAAAAACTAATTTTTTAAATCCCTTATGAAAGCAGTTTTTTCATAAAAATACGCCACTTTTACAACTATTCACTATTAAAAGTAACTAACACGGGAGGCTCTTTAGTCGGGGAAACTACAATGTAACATGTTTGTAACACATTTATGCAGACTTTTACAAACAAAATTTTTTTTTTTTTACATTTGTATTGCTAGTTGCTACTTTATGTAACTTCCATCCTACATTCAACCAAATCTATTTAATATGCATTTAAGTTGGACATAATTTAAAACAAGTAGTTAGTAGTTGTTCATATTATCGCGTAAACTGCAGTGCGGCGACATTTACATAATACACTTCACAATTTTTTTTTTAGAATTTTTTTTCTTGACGATTTGAATAAGAGATTGACCCTTTACAAAACAATTAGATCAATTAGATACTCATTATAAAACATCAGTTAGGCCAGGTTCACATTCACTTTCACCTATCCTTTGGTCTGCTGGACCGCTGGAGCACCACACAAGATCCGTCAACCTTTTCTCTCCATTCTTCTCTGTCATTTGTCTTTGATAGAATTTCATTCTGATGTTCTTTCTGAAATATTGAAACCTGCCTTTTTACTTGCCTGGGTGGACCACTTCGGGGGGCCGATTTTGAGTTTGTCTCCACACAAAAAGTAAAGTAGTTAGAATACATAGAACACTGAACCATAACTTTATAATGAATACAAAAACATAACCAAATAAAATGCTCGGAAAGATACACAGATAAAGGCATATTTCTTATTACATTTGCTAGGACAAATTCGTAAAAGTGTTCCTTCTTCTCTTGTGCCATTAGAGCATGAAGCGAATTGCCTGAATCAGCCAGGAAAACTAGATCTAGAAGAGTTCAAGTTTCTAATTAACATGCACGCATACATTAAGACATGGATGTACAAATCTATTATTTTCAAGGAACGTCTGTACTTTATATGATAAGATGATATATTAGAGGGGGGGGGAAGAACTCTATGAGACCTGAGACCGTCCCCTACTATGATATAGGTTATGTAGGTGGGGGCCTGATTTTATCTGAATATAGAAAAATGACACAGTAGAGAACCGGGACGGCTTAGTTTAAAAAAAAAAAAAAGGTTATGTCTCAATTCTCAATGCCAAAATGCAGTTAGATGCGCGAGAAAGAACTCTATCATTTGCAAAACCCCAGAAGAAAATATGAAGAGACACAAGGCAAGGACTTATATATGTATACGTACTGTAAGGTTGAATACAAACTACATGGGGGAACACAGATCTAGTTTTTAGAACGTCAGTACATCATCTCTTAGTCAAGAAAACAAATATACCACTCACGTCTCTTTCAGTCATATAACTTACAGGTAATGAATGACTGGAGCAAACTGTAATTAAATTCAAAATAATATTGATGTCAAATTTAAATATGTTTAACAACTAATTGTAGGCTTATGGATTTGTATTTTTGTTTTGATTCTGCTTTACACCAGAAAGAAATACATATAATTATAAAGAATGAAGAAATGTAGCTAATTATAGTTTCCATTACTCTCTACTTTCTGTGCTACTATAATCTCACCCAATTATTAGATGTACAAGATGACAAATGTATGTCTTTAATTGTATTCCCAATCTTCTATCAACTCGCTCTGTCTGCCTGGCACACATCTTGTATCAACTCAGTCTGTCTGTCTGCCTGGTACACATCTTGTACACCTTATTTCTTCCAGTTCTCATTGTGGGATCAAGTTGAAATTTTGTATAAATATTTATTGTCTGTGACCACGTGATTCAATCAAAACACATTAACCAAATATGTAATTAATTGGTTGTTTTAATTTTGTTTTATATAGAAAGGAAGTTTGTCCCTAAGTCTTACAACAGAAATTTTTTTATGTATATCTTGGGACTTAATCTCACAAAGTCACTAAGGTATTTCTGTATATCTTCACAGACAACAGTTTTCTATTGGCCAACGCTCGTATTGTGGACTACCCTATAGTGTACATGAATGATGGCTTTTGTAAATTGGCGGGCTACAACAGAGCAGAAGTCATGCAGAAGTCCAGCACGTGCAGTTTTATGTACGGGGAACTCACGGACAAGGAAACTGTCAAAAAGGTGGAGAACTGCTTTGAGAAGTTGCAGCACGACCAGGTCGAGATATTACTGTATAAGAAGAACAGTAAGTAGACTTTATTACTGTATAAGTAGAACAGTGAGTAGACTTTATTACTGTATAAGTAGAACAGTGAGTAGACTTTAGTACTGTATAAGTAGAACAGTGAGTAGACTTTAGTACTGTATAAGAAGAACAGTGAGTAGACTTTATTACTGTATAAGTAGAACAGTGAGTAGACTTTAGTACTGTATAAGTAGAACAGTGAGTAGACTTTAGTACTGTATAAGAAGAACAGTAAGTAGACTTTATTACTGTATAAGTAGAACAGTGAGTAGACTTTAATACTGTATAAGTAGAACAGTGAGTAGACTTTAGTACTGTATAAGAAGAACAGTGAGTAGACTTTATGACTGTATAAGAAGAACAGTGAGTAGACTTTATGACTGTATAAGAAGAACAGTGAGTAGACTTTAGTACTGTATAAGAAGAACAGTGAGTAGACTTTAGTACTGTATAAGAAGAACAGTGAGTAGACTTTAGTACTGTATAAGAAGAACAGTGAGTAGACTTTAGTACTGTATAAGAAGAACAGTGAGTAGGCTTTCAGATTCAATAATTGTATTGGTCAGAACAAATGGAAATTCAGTTTGACTTCAATTGTCCACCTCAGCATAACTACTAGAACTAGAAATAAATACAGCTAACATAAGAGATAACATTAGAAATATTACCTTCATTATGGTCAATTGTGATGTGCTTGTTCAGACTGCCTTGAGGTCAACTAACGACGACTGTTGAATTTTAACCAATTACTCTGCAAGCGTTTGAGTTTTACTGTTCGGGTGTATTCCGTGTAGTTGATCAAGCAAACTAAAACAAGACATCGATTTAACTAGTGAAGAGATGTGGTCGACACTGATGAACAATGTAACAGATGTTTATTTCAAGAAAAGGCCGCAGTAAAAGTCTCTGTCAAACTAAATACGTCTTTACCCTAGAGAATTCTATCGCTAACTGATTTTCCGGTCTCTAACCCAACATATCCCAAACGTCACTAGTCCCGTTCAATATACGTCTTCTATGGTGCGTCGCTAAATAACTAATACTCTAAATAAGGTGTCTAACACTATGTAGATTTCGTAAATTTATTATACAAAGGTATTTTTGTAGGGGAAACACTTTTATTTGGTTTCAACCTTATAGCATAGAAAATGTCTTTATTAAACCAAATAAATTCTTATCATTTCATAATATTGAAAGTAGTTAAATCTTTAAGTGCAGCGGTACAATGGAAATAGAAACAAACATATACACATACTTAGTCTTACACTGGTCACAAATTTCAAATAACTTTATATAAATATAAATAAATAAAATAAATAAATACAAATATGAAGTAATTTTATATAAAAGTCTCGTCCACGAATACTAAGTTTTCTACTGAAAACATACATGTATTTGTAATTTTCTGTCATTCTATAAACCCAAATTCTTCAGCAGTTTTCTACTGACTCGAGGAGACATAGGTTTGGGTTAAAATCTTTAGAACTGTAGCAAACGATCAAACGAGAAAGCGACGTGACATGTAACACAGCAGCACTAGGGTACGTTAGGTCTTAAAAAAAAATGGTGAAAACAATTTGGCCCTGATGAGGACTCGAACCACAGACCTCCTGCCTGGCAATATGGAGTAGCACCGTTGCAGTTATCAAGTTACATCTGACTTTAACATGCAGGTCCCTCAAAAGAGCTTTAAAGACAGAAAAGTTATCAAGATCTGTATCGTTACTTAGATCGACACCAATCTGCATATCAGGCCTGAACACTGACCGGTGAGGTTACTTGTGACGTGGCTACGAGCTATTGTTTTCCACTGACCACCTCAAGCTCGCTCTCACCCTTTACTCTCTACAAGATTTGAAATCAAAGAGAATTCAGTGACTGTTTCTACAAAATATACCTGTCTTGATTTGGCTTGGTGGCTGAGTGGTGAAGCGCCAGAGTTCCCGGGTTCGAACCTCTGTGTAGACTGGGATTTTTAATTCCGAGATTTTTTAGACGCCCCTGAGTCCACCCAGCTCTAATGGGTAGCTGATTTAGATTGAGGAAAATAAAAGTGGTTGGTCGTTGTGATGCAATATTAGACCCTCTCTAGCCGTTGCCCATATAAACAGATAAACTTTACTAGCATCTGCCCTATGGATCGAAAGGTTTAAAAGGAAACGCTGCAATCCAACCAAACAACGTAACTATCAAATTCGATCCACCCAGTGGCGTAGCTAGGGTGGGGGAAGGGGGAGAATTTGAAAATCCCCATCTCCCACTTGAGGGAGTGCCCCAATCGAGGGTTAAAATTATTTTGTTTACATTAAATAGTAAATATTACGTCATTTTTTCATGTCATGATGTCGAATTTCAAAATGCAGGGGCCCCCAAAGAGTTCAAGCCCCACGGGCCCCCAAATGATGGCCAATACCTAGCTACGCCACTGGATCCATCATCTACCTCTCGTCTGCTCACTTCTCTATTTAGTCAATCATCTTGACCGTGTTTACATTTCAAAACTACAGACACGTGACCCAATGTTTAGCTTGAGATAAACTACACCGCTACAACTTTACACTACACCGCTACAACTTTACACTACACCGCTACAACTTTACACTACACCGCTACAACTTTACACTACACCGCTACAACTTTACACTACACCGCTACAACTTTACACTACACCGCTACAACTTTACACTACACCGCTACAACTTTACACTACACCGCTACAACTTTACACTACACCGCTACAACTTTACACTACACCGCTACAACTTTACACTACACCGCTACAACTTTACACTACACCGCTACAACTTTACACTACACCGCTACAACTTTACACTACACCGCTACAACTTTACACTACACCGCTACAACAACTTTCTTGCGAAAGTTCCAAAGGATTAGAACAACCTCTTGGTTCATTGTTATTTTAAAGTGATTCTTTAAAAAATTAATGTTATTTTTCTCTTCATTTTTCTTTTTTTTTTTTTAAATGGAAGGAGGATTTTATATTTACAAGAATCGTAAGCTAAATATTACATTTTATTTTGGACAGGAACTCCACTATGGCTGCTGTTACACGTAGCGCCCATCCGGAACGAGAAGGACCAGGTTGTACTCTTCATGTGCACTTTCAAGGACATCACGGCGCTGAAGCAACCAATCGATGATGAAGCTGGAAAGGGTAAACATTGTCAAATACAAATATAAGGCTCATAAATCTATACACCATAAAAGCTTGAAGACTTTATTGGCTTTATAAAGCCGGCTTAAAGGATCAAGATGCCTGGTGCTAAGTTACTAGCGTTATAAATGAAGCACCCTAATTTTGGGCGATAATTTGAACAAACAATCGTTTAAAAAGAAAAACTCGCGTTTGTTTTGTTGCATTTTTAAAATAGGTTATCTTTATGTTCTCAAAGTTTCTTTGTTCATTTCGTTCTTCGAACAAAAACAAGCATTAGCCTAAGGCTATTTCATTCTTTCTCCCCCTCAGGTTTAAGTAAGTTTGCCAGGCTGGCCAGGTCGGTCACTCGAAACAGGTCAACGCTGCTCCAATTCTCTTCACATCAACCCAGCACAAAGTTTGACAGTTCCAGACCCTCGCAGCTCGCCAATGTAAGTGTTGGTCTTGAAAACAAGGGGAATAATTGATAGGCAATCACTCCTGTAATCCGATCAGTGGGGGGTGGACACGGCAATTCGCGGTGGCTTGAATCAACTTATTTTTAGTTTTCTGCCCCCGTATCTCAAACCGGCATTTTCGACAAATTAAAGAATCGATAATTGAATTTCAAGCAACTTTGTAATCTTACATATATAGGAATGTTGAATAATAGATAATGGAAAGTTTATTTAAGAAATGTCTTTGAGAAGGGGAAATAATACAAATGTATATAGAAAATGTTTATATTGTCCTTTTATTTCAGAGTTTCTCACAAACTTGCTCTAAAGGTTTTATAAGGTTTCACATGTTCGTCCTTGCATTTATTCATATCGCTTTCTCTTCTTTCGCCACCTTCACTGTAGTTTAACACTCAATTAACAGAATCTTAAAAACTAGAATCTAAGCAAAGAGCACATTGCTGTTATTAATTTCATAGTGAAAATCCATTATAGAATGACAATTATACATTATAATTTTATAATGGAAAGAACGTTAGTAAATTATAAGATAAGAGAGATAAGATTACAAAACTGAACTGCATTTCTTTTTTTGTTGCCCAGATGATGAACCTAAGTGCAGATGTATTGCCTCAATACAGACTTGAGGCCCCAAAGACCCCACCCCACATCATTCTGCACTATTGCCTTTTTAAGACTGTCTGGGACTGGGTCATTCTGGTCTTGACCTTCTATACTGCCGTCATGGTGCCATACAACGCTGCGTTTAAGGTCAGTTCAGCCACATGATTACATTGATTCCATGGGAACAGTGCGTTTAAGGTCAGTTCAGCCGAATGATTACATTGATTCCATGGGAACAGTAACAAAAAAAATAAAAAGAACAGTGCTAACTTTGGCGAATTACCTGGTGGTCTAAAAAAAAACTACAACTCTTTGCTGTTCTTGTTTTGGAAATCCTTTTCTGTTGTTAGTGTGCATGTTGCAATTTCTAGAATTGTTGTATAAATATGTTAGATTAATTAATGTTTCTTCTGTCACCACAAACAAATAAAAAAAAGTATAAAAGAAAATGCAATTATAAGTAGGTTTTTTTTTGTTTTTTTTTGAAACTTTGAAACTGTGAATATGGAAATATAATTATGTTTTATTTTTACAACGATTTGATCAAATTACTATGTTTTGGTCGAACCTTCTAGTACACATCTAGTACACATCTAGTACACATCTAGTACACATCTAGTACACATCTAGTACACATCTAGTACACATCTAGTACACATCTAGTACACATCTAGTACACATCTAGTACACATCGTTGTTTCTCCCACTTCCCATTCACGGATTAAGTTCAAACTTTGCACACAATTATTTTGTCCCTAAAAAATGAATCATAAAAGCTCAAATTAACTCACAACTGAGTGAGTTAGTAAATTATTTATTGGTAATTATTTAATTTTATTTCTAAATAGAAAAGGGAGATAATTCTCGTGTTTAGAGTTAAGTCAGTATACTGTGCTTTCCCTTTATTAAGCTTAGTTTAAGTATTGTTTATACATTGCTCGTATTCTAAAACTGCTGACATGTCAGAAGGGGGAATGACTCTCAGTCGAAAGACTTAATTGCGTGTACTAAAATATGCATGCAAAGTGGTGTCTGGAAATTTAGACATTTTAACACCGGGGAATTTAGGCACCCGAAACTTCAAGTCCATAGCCGAAGGGATAAAATATACGTAAAATTTTAAAAATCATCTTCAAAATCAAAGTATGTATTAAAGAGTGACTAATATTCCGGTGGCTAATTTCCGCCTTGTCAAAAGTCTCAAATTTACTAGTGCCTAAATTTCCGGTTGCCTAAATTTCCGGGTGCATAAATGTCCGGTGCCTAAATTTCCAGTGCCTTAACTTCCTAGATTCATTCAAAGTGTCGTCATCAGGCCTTTCATATTAGTTTGTTCGCGTGATATGCTCAAGCTGGACCCTACGTTAAGTTGAATAACCGAGTGAAAGGTCCTCGATTCATGTCCCACTTATCATTCTATCATGATATCTTCAAGTATTTTAACACTATTTAATGTATTCCTAAGTTTCTAATTGACGTGCCTGCTCGTTGCGTCATAGTAAGTTAAATCGACTTTGTGCTTATAAACCTCTCAGATCAAGACCATGGACCAGCTGCCTCTGCTGGTCATAGACAGCATGGTGGACGTGGTCTTCTTCGTGGACATCGTGCTCAACTTCCACACCACCTTCGTGGGCCCCAGCGGGGAAGTGGTCTCCGACCCCAGGATCATACGGATGAACTACCTCAAGAGCTGGTTTGTTATCGACCTGTTGTCCTGCCTCCCTTACGATGTCTTCAATGCATTCCAGTATGTTGATAATGTAAGTCCAGAGTAAAGCTAAATAAAATAAGCCTTCTCGGTGATTCTAGTTTAAGTTTATTTTTATTAGATATAGTGTTTTAGTATTTCTTGTAAATATTATTTAAAAGAGAGTAGTTTTAAAAAATATTGTTTAAATATATATTGTGTTTGTTAAAATTCATATAAAAGTTTGTGTTTTGGGATTAAGATGCCTGTGATTCATGGGACAAATGAAGTGAAGCTCATCTTTTTCATTGGACGAGGCGGGGGAAGGTACCTTTAACGCACCATTGAAAAGTCTGTTTCGTAGAATCGGAGTGGCAAGGCGCCCCCTTTAGCCTTTCTAGCAATGAAAGAGATTTCTCTCAGAGAACAGGCGTGGACGGAAGTTCTTCGCCCCTTGTCTGAAGTTTACACCATGACTTTGACCATTACTGGACTGGTCGTGCCATTGCTGTGAGAGTGTCTACCTTCAGACTTCAACGCACCAACCGCCTTTACTTCCACCAATGCTAGGTATCCATTAGAGCTGGGTGGACTAACGGGCTGTCCTAACCTTTCACAAAGTATCCATTAGAGCTGGGTGGACTAACGGGCTGTCCTAACCCTTCACAAAGTATCCATTAGAGCTGTGTGGACTAACGGGCTGTCCTAACCTTTCACAAAGTATCCATTAGAGCTGGGTGGACTAACGGGCTGTCCTAACCCTTCACAAAGTATCCATTAGAGCTGTGTGGACTAACGGGCTGTCCTAACCTTTCACAAAGTATCCATTAGAGCTGTGTGGACTAACGGGCTGTCCTAACCTTTCACAAAGTATCCATTAGAGCTGGGTGGACTAACGGGCTGTCCTAACCTTTCACAAAGTATCCATTAGAGCTGGGTGGACTAACGGGCTGTCCTAACCTTTCACAAAGTATCCATTAGAGCTGGGTGGACTAACGGGCTGTCCTAACCCTTCACAAAGTATCCAGTAGAGCTGTGTGGACTAACGGGCTGTCCTAACCCTTCACCAAGTATCTATTAGAGCTGTGTGGACTAACGGGCTGTCCAAACCCTTTACAAAGTTAAATTTCCGCTCTTTATCCGGATTTCAAGACTCCTCGGTTCAGAGGTTACCACGCCCCATTTCAGCAATGAATAAAATAATAATCGAAGCAAATAATAAAAACAAATAAAAGCATCCTAAAAAAAAAGAAACAGGAAAAACTAACAAAACAATTTTTTTTTTAAAATACGAATAATTATGAGTATTTGTTGGTGAAATCGTATATTCAAAAAAAAAAAAAAAAACAAAAAAAAACGAGATCTCTGTTGATTTCTTTCAACTGTTTCCATTGTTTCAGTAATCTTACAACAATAACCCAGCCCAAGCCACAAATATTCAGCAATCAAACAAAGCACAAACACAAACAAAACCTTACACTTAACTTCAACTTTAGACTGATTCTCTGTGTTCCCAGCATTCATTGCGTCTGTTCTTTTTTTTTTTTGTTGTTGTTACTAAATGTTTCCGCTTTATTTGTAATTTTGTATCGACTTCACTGGATGTGTCAATGTGTCTGGCTTCTGCTCAGTTGTCTCACACATAGGGTTTATTTTTTAAAAAATGTTTACAAATCAAACAAGAACATAAAACTAAAATGCTATTTAACTTTAGTAAGGCCAATATTAGAATACGCATCCTCTGTTTAGGATTTTAACTCAAGAAAATATAAAGAAACTAGAACAAATGCAAAATAGAGCAGTGAGCTTTATAACAAACTGAATATTCAAATTAGAATAGAGTAACACCTTTAGTAAAATCTCTAAACTTAGAGACACTTCAGGACAACAGAATAAAAAGTAAAGTAGCTATAATACATAAAACACTGAACCATAATATACAATACAAAAACAAAACCTAATGAAAGACATAAAGATAGAAGTACATTTCTTGTTCCATAAGCTAGGACAAATTCGTACAAGTGCTCCTTCTTCCCTAGTGCCATTAAAGGAATGGAATGGGGTTGCCTGAATCTGCTTGGAAAACCAATGACTTAGTAGAATTTAAGTCATTTATAAACATGAAGACTAGATTGACACATAAAATAACGTCTGTAATCTATATGATAAACATACAACGGAAGCTCGTTTTTTTTCCACATAGTATTTCTCACACAAACTTATATTAAAACATAATATACTCTATAATGTACTTCCCACACAGACTTATGTTAGAAGCTAGTTAGCACCTCTTTTGTAGGCAACTATTAGGCAACTAGCATTATCACTAAACTACAAGCCATTAGATAGATCGTGGGTCTTCAAGTTCCTAGCATATAACTCATTCAACTATAAACAAATCATGTTATCAACAACTCTCTCTGTTAGTCCAACATGTCATGAATATGATCCTCCCTACACGTTGATAAGGTGAAACTCAGACAGATACACCTGTACGTCTGTCATAAATACAATTATGTCAAGTTGGCCTTCCAAAACCAACAGTTGCGAGTTCGAATCGGCTGTAATGGGTAAGCGCTAGTGTTGGCCACGTGAACCGCGGGGTCTGAAAGGAGCAACTTTTACCCAGTCCAGCAGATTGGTTCGGAATCTGTTATTTTAAACTGGTTCAATATTTTTTGTTTTCTAAATGTAAATAGAGGGATGCGTAGTCGAGAGGTCAAGTACGCTTGGACTTGGCTTGGCTTGGCTATCTATGAAGGGGGCTCCGAGGCTCGGCACCCGACTCGAGCAGAGTTGTGTTTAATGAACCCCTAAAGGCAGCAAGGAAAAATCTTCTCCTAGATACCCCCTCCCCCACCGGTCCACAAGTGAGATTGGACCAGAGCATGCTAATGCTATAAGCATGAATGTAGCGCTATATATAAGCTATAATTTAATTTTCATTTTTAATTTTATTCTTTTCTGTCTTTCAAGGGCATTAGTACTCTCTTTAGTGCACTCAAAGTTGTACGTCTGCTGAGACTGGGTCGCGTGGTCAGGAAACTGGACCACTACCTGGAATATGGGGCAGCCATGTTGGTGCTACTCATTCTGGTGTTCATCCTCTTCGCCCATTGGTTCGCCTGCATCTGGTACAACATAGGATGGTCTGACCTGGTCAACGGAGTGGACTACGGCTGGCTGCCTGTCCTAGCAAATACTACTAAGGTAATGAACTGGTTTGGTTTGAAGTCATAAAAGTCAAAAAGAAAAAAAAAGAATTATGATAAACCAGATGTAAAATACTGTCAATTGTTGAAATACCATAACAAAAATTCTCTAAATCATTTGACATCCTAGAGAAAATCAATAGTACTTTTAAAATATCAATAACCTGTTGGCACAATTGTAGCTGTATATCCTAAATTCTAAACACATTGGTTCAAGGATCAAGTCTTCGGGAGTTTCCTTAATTCTCAAACTGTGTACTTTTGGCTACTCAACAAAGAAAAATTCGTATACAACTTGAATCCTGTGATCTGGCACAAGAGCATCTTAACAAGATATGTTGCAGCTACAAGTAGATGCCAGTCAAATGATTGCTAGTATATTTTCTTTGCTTTTTTTTAATATATTTAGCACCTTTCTTGATTCCTTTGCTTCTGACTTTCCCGTTCGAGTTTAGAGCTGGCAGTTCCAATCCTTTGTTATGTGATACGAGAATTCTAGCAAGCATAAAAAAGTCTTTAGGTTTCTAGCGCATTGGTTTGTAGTTTTCTGTTGAATTCCGTCAGACTACAACGTGAACAAGAAACAGAACCATCTATATACAAATACTCCTTCTTCCCTAGTGCTATTAGAGCATGGAATGGGTTGCCTGAGCTAGCCAGAAAAACCAGTGACTTGGCAGAATTTAAGTCATTGGTTAATATGCATGACTAAATGCATGACGCGTAGGACGTAATCATCTTCTTTTTTGAAGTAACGTCTGTATTATATAAGATAAGATAAGATATACATAATTCTCTTCGTCGTTCAAGTGTTTGGACGAGAAGAAGAAGTATGGGAAAAATCACTCTCTTAGTTCTGCGGATAGTCACCCCATGGAAAAACAAGAGGGGGGGGGAGAACAAGTATTCACCGGTCACTACCGATGGCTGCCTGGTCGTGCGGTTTGCGCGCTAGTCTGTCGTTTGGATTTATCTAACCCTGCCCGCTCCCACCCCCCCCACCCCCTCGTCCTTCAACTCTGAAGAAACATCCGAAAAATGTAAAACATTTTACAAACATTTTGCAAACACTAAATAGCAGCGCCGGACTTAACCATTGTGACCAGGAAGTCATGGAAAGAGAACAACTAATCTACTATGTATATTCACCCGTCACTAAATAGCAGGGACGGACTTAACTATTGTGCGGCCCTACGCGTAACGGATTTCGCGGGGCCAAGTTTGGTTAGAGAAGCGGATAATAAGTAAAATTTTAGAGTTTGTATTAGAACATACATTCGTCAATGAATTTTATTCATTCTTTACTATGTACAGAACTACTTTACGAGCCTTGCGTGTAGCACAGTCATACAGTAAATCATAATAATTCTGTTTCCTACCTAGATCACGCTCAATAGCAAGAACTACCAAATGTTTTAATCTATCTTTGAGAATTGTTGACCTCAATTAATTCTTCATTTGTTTGAGGCGCGAGAAGCTTCTTTCACCAGATTACACAATTACAGCTAATGCATAATGCCGTTTTTATTTATCGCGCGTAGGATTGGCGTTTTCAATATTGAATGACACCCCCAAAATGACAATTTTCGTCTATATATTCCGTATATTTTAAGGACTTTTTTGTACCTGTTGCAATTTCGGGAGATTTCCAGGAGCTCCTGGTAAATCAACAGGAGGGCGCGGGAAATCTGTTTTAAGTTATAAAATGGTTTAATTTAATAATTTATGCACCTTGAATTAGCGCGGGTCCAATGAAAGTGCGGGTCCCACTGCGGTCGCGTAGGTTGCAGTGGCCTAAGGCCGGCCCTGCAAAATAGCGGCACATGCTACGCCGCCGGTCGACTTGTACACTTTATTTACCTAGTCCGTTTCGCAACTTAGTTGAAAGCCGTCAAAATCAGGTCAATCGGAAATTTTAGTGTGCCAAAAAGATAAAAATAGAGGCCATGACTTCCTATCTATTGGACCTGCTATGCCTCTGAATGCTTTAATTTAAACAAAATAAGAGTGTTTTGTTTTTGTTTTTTTTATCGTTACACAAATGTACTAGTTATGATGTTAAAATGTGTTTCGAACCTGATGCTCCCCAGCAACCCTTCATAGCGCCCAACAGTACAAACAATGACGACCTGCTTGGGGGGCCAGGTAAAGAGCTGAGGTACCTGACTGCCCTGTACTTCACCTTGTCCTGTATGACAGGTGTGGGCTTCGGCAATGTGGCGGCCAACACCCAGTCTGAGAAACTCTTCTGTGTCTTCATGATGATCATAGGAGGTAAGTAGGAAGGGGCCACTGAATCAGACTTATGTCCCCTGCCGCCTTATTACAATAACACAACCTATTTATACAACATAGAACCAGACCTATATGTATATATATTATATTTAGACTGGATATGGAGAACTTGTAACTCTTCAAAAAATGTTTTTTTTCAACTATATAACACAATTTAATGTTTAGATATCCTCTCATAATTATTATTTTGCAATTTTTGGGGGTTTTAAACTAAAAAATCTTTGGAGTTATTGTATTTTTTAAAATTCAAAACCCCCATTTAGCTACGGTAATATAATTTAGTAACTGTAGTTTGCTTTAGAATAATATAAAAGATAGAGGTTTTTCACCTCAAAACGCCCTTTAGGGGGATTTTAAACTCAAAACCATCTGGAGGGGTTTTAAACTTTTTAAAAAGTCATCTGTAGGAGAGGGGCTTAAACTCAATACCCCCAATTGGATTGGCTACGCTCAAATTATTTTAGTGTATAATTAGCATTTTTTTTATATAGAAGAGGTATTTTTTTAGCTTCAAACCCTACTAAAGGGGGGGGGGGGTAAACTCAAAACCCCTTTGGCTACGCTCATAGAAATTTGAGTCTGTAATTTGCTTTTTTTATATTGAGGAGGGGGGGTTATCGTAAATTTTGGAGGGGGTTTTCAATCTTCTTCTTCTTCTTCGTTCTCATTGTTATGTTGGAGTGTTCAGATGAGTAGACCAATACATGAGATGAAATGCGCAGTGGTTTCCAGATCAGGGAGCTCTCCATATAGTTTCCTTTCTAGTGGGGTGATTTGGGGCCAATGTCTTATACGGGCCTCTTGGTATAGAGAGCAGTATTGGAGGAGGTGGTCTGTATTCTCTGGTGATTCTCCACATGGGCAGATTTCACTGGTTCCAATTTTGATCTTCCGGTACATGTGTTGTGTCATTCTGTTGTGTCCGGTCCTGAGTCGAAAGATTAGACGTTGGTCTTGTCGGGATAGCTTATAGTAAGCGTCATCTTTCTTGTGATTTGGATGAGAGCTCGTCCATTTCTCATTTATTTTATTTACTATTAATTTCTTCAATTCTTCTGGATAGAGTGCAGAGTTTATTAGTGTGTTAGTTCTCCCACTCTTGGCGAGTGTGTCAGCCTTCTCATTTCCTTCTAGTTCTATATGAGCTGGGATCCATTGAATTACAGTTTTTTTGCTGTTGTTGTTGAGCTTTGTAAGTGCTGTTTTGAGGTTATTAATATATGAGGAATCAGAGTTTTGCAGGCTTTGGAGGGTTGTTTTTGCATCGGTTAGTAAGACAATCTGACTGTGTGGGGAATTTGGATGATTTGCTAGGATGGTAGCAGCTAGTGCTAGTGCTTCCCTTTCTGCTCTGTGACTGTCAGAGAGTTCTCCAGTTGCAATAGATTTTTCTAGTTTTCCTCCATCTTCCCATTCGATAAGTATTCCAGCTCCTCCATTTGTGGTGGCTTTATGGGTTGAGCCATCTGTGTAAACTCTGATCCACTTATTGGTAGGATAATTGGTATGTAGAAAACAGTTCACTATTTTCTTGAGCTCTGTTGGTCTGTAATCAGATTTTCTTTTAATGCTTTCAATATGGTCCCTTATAGTAGGAAGAGGGCTTTCGTCCCAGGGTGGAGATTCATTATAGTGTATCGAGGATTCCATGGTAATTTTTTCAAGTTGGTGTTTCTTTTTTAGGTTTAGAGATTCCTGTATGAAAACGGTCCTTTTGAGGCGTTTTTTGGTGCCAGTTTTATGGATTTTTGTTCTGAGTGGGTGCCTCTCCATGTTTTCCAATTTAGTGAATTGGGAAAGGATTTTTATTTCTCTTCTTTCATCCAGAGAGATCAGGGCAGCGGTTTCCTCCATAGCTCTTATGGGTGTTGTTTTGTTGTTTTCAATCAAAATCTTCCTTAACTGTGCTCTTGGAATTTGTGGATTGTCGTTTGCATTTTTTGTATAGAATAGGGGATTTAACTGCAAAAATTCCTTGTAGGGGTTTTAAACTCAAACCCCCCTGGTAGGGGGTTTTAAACTCAAAACTTTCTTGGTTGTGCTGGGGCAAGTGATGGTTTAGTATTAAACTCCCCTAAAATAAACAAAATCAAAGCAAAAAATCAGTTACTAAATTCCTGCGGGTGGGGGGGGGGATTTCATTTCGGGTTTCGAGGGGGGGGGGGCTTGTACCCTCCCTGGGTACGCCCATGGGTCTGTAAGTTGATCAATCGTGAATAAGAATTTGTTTCCGATTTCCACTCTAAATATAATATATATAGGTCTGTGAGTGAGACATTTTACAATGTATTTTTCAACATTATGCCTTCCGGGATTCGTAGTGAACACGTTTGTTTATCTAGGCAGAGCTCCCATGGTGTACGTGTTTGTTCATTTCTGATCTGCTTATTGTTTGATATAAATAAAGATAAATACACTTTGGGAAAGAAAACAAAAACTCCATTTGGGAAAAAAATGGAATTAAAAGCAAACATTGTAATACATAGTAAAAACAACTTTTAGAATTCGAAGATTTTTTTAAAACGAAGTCACTTAATGAATTATTTTTTTATTTTATTTTTTATATATGATCGCTTGCTGTCCATCTTGACCTTTTAGGCTACCAGATCTAGGATTAAAGTTGGAATTTTGGATGCTGACTAAAAGCACGTGACTTGTTCAAACAACAGATCTGGCTTTTACTTCCTTGATTATCGGCTAACATTACTATATTACACTTACTCCAGACACACACACACGCATGTTCCATGTTTACACACACACACTCGCGCACGTTGGACACGCACTCACACACACGCTCGCGCACGTTGGACACGCACACACACACACGCACACACACACACACACACGCTCGTAACGGATTTATTTTCGTCTGCCCCAACCAATCCCACCCCTCCTCACGCTTCTATTTTCGGCTCTCCGAAATCAATAGGACATCAGCATTGGTCAGTGAGTTGTTTAGGTCAGCTTTCAAACTTCGTAACTCATTCACACTGGACGCTTCTTGTTTTGAAAATGTTCAACTCGGCAATATCATATAAAAATCAATGGGTCTTGTTATTGTTCTTTGTTGTTCTTCGCGTGAAACCTGAATCTTTCTAGCATCAGACTTACGAAACTAAATTTAGCCTGAAGACAATTTGTGTCTTGAACCTTCATCGTGTGTACAGATAATTGATAGTTATTTATAGCTGTACATTTGTTTGTGCACTCAGTGTATGTAGGTTAGGTGTCTTGTGATCTGTGTACACGAGACTTTACGTTGTAATGAGGACGTTTTGTTACGTGAAGACATTTGTTGCATGAGGACACCAATAGAGAAGTCTTAGTCTTAGTCTAACATAAAGACAATCGTTACATTCAGACATTTGTTGCATAAAGACATTTATAACATAAAGATATTTGTTACATAAAGACTTTGTTGCATAAAAACACTTGTTACATAAAGACATTTGTTGCATAAAGACATTTGTTACATAACGACATTTGTTACATAAGACATTTGTTACATGAAGACAATTGTTACATTAAGAACATTGTTACGTGGAGATAATTGTTACATAAAGACATTTGTTAAATGGAGATATTTGTTACATGAAGACATTTGTTACATGAAGACATTTGTTACATGAAGACATTTGTTACATGAAGACATTTGTTACATGAAGACACGATGCAGTAATTGTTCAGCTTTTGTTGTTTTCCTCTGTTTGGTTTGTACTCTATAAATGTTTGTCTATACTTTATAGGAGGAACATTTAGCAATTATCTTATTTGCTATACCGTAGAATGTCCTTAAAATAGACCCCAACGGCTTTGTCGGCACTAGATTTGTCTTTTTTTCTTCACAAGTAAGCTAAAAAAATGTAGTCGATGTATATTTAATAAAAGTTGTTTTTTTTTGTTTACAATATCCACAGTCCTGTGAAATCTCAACAATAACATATGAATGGTCCCCAAGATAATAAATCAGTCTATGACCTTTACATCATCTGCCCTATAGAGCACTTGGTCTGAAAGGGGAACTTGTACTTAACTACTTACTATCAACAGTTTATCTCTAATGAAAAGAATTAGGCATTAATTAATGTGAACTAAATAAATGCCACATATGTATAAATTATATGTTGATTTAAAGAAGGAAAGCAGTTTTTACGTTTTAATAATAAACATGATAGAAAAATGACCCCTACAGAAATGAACGATATCAGGAAAATTATTGTTCTCAAGAGACCTTGTTTTAGTGGGTACAGCTTACAAAAGAGAACTACAATGACATTTCTTGACCCTATGTTAATTTCATTCTGAAGTCCCAGGATCAATGTAGTAGAAAAAATTGCATAATATTTGTTTTATGATCCTGGGGACAATGCCTATGTTATTGTTGAGATTTCCCAGGACAAAATATATACAAATTGAACTATGCCAATAGTTTGATAAGCAAAAGGAATAAAGCCATGTCATCTTCAATGAGTTCTTCTTCTGACAAGTTCAGAGGGACAGGAGGACAGGTTCAAGAGTTCAAAAGAAATTTCATTTCAGGAAGAAAACTGTGAATGCACTTCAACAGACAGTCTTTTGGGCATTTTAAAAACAACGCTTCAGATATTGAATGTTGATGTCTCTGGCCAGTATGGCAAGCATCTGATGAACAGGACTCTCTACCTATTGAGATTTACCGAATTGGTGGAAAATGGATTTTTTAAAGTCTGACCACCAAGTAAATAGATAAAAGAAAACAATAGCTTTGAGACAAACACACACACTTCCTGAAAACAATAGCTTTGAGACAAACACACACTTCCTGAAAACAATAGCTTTGAAACAAACACACACACTTCCTGAAAACAATAGCTTTGAAACAAACACACACACTTCCTGAAAACAATAGCTTTGAAACAAACACACACACTTCCTGAAAACAATAGCTTTGAGACAAACACACACACTTCCTGAAAACAATAGCTTTGAAACAAACACACACACTTCCTGAAAACAATAGCTTTGAAACAAACACACACACTTCCTGAAAACAATAGCTTTGAAACAAACACACACACTTCCTGAAAACAATAGCTTTGAGACAAACACACACACTTCCTGAAAACAATAGCTTTGAAACAAACACACAAACTTCCTGAAAACAATAGCTTTGAGACAAACACACACACTTCCTGAAAACAATAGCTTTGAAACAAACACACACACTTCCTGAAAACAATAGCTTTGAGACAAACACACACACTTCCTGAAAACAATAGCTTTGAAACAAACACACAAACTTCCTGAAAACAATAGCTTTGAGACAAACACACACACTTCCTGAAAACAATAGCTTTGAAACAAACACACACACTTCCTGAAAACAATAGCTTTGAAACAAACACACACACTTCCTGAAAACAATAGCTTTGAAACAAACACACACACTTCCTGAAAACAATAGCTTTGAAACAAACACACACACTTCCTGAAAACAATAGCTTTGAAACAAACACACACACTTCCTGAAAACAATAGCTTTGAGACAAACACACACACTTCCTGAAAACAATAGCTTTGAAACAAACACACAAACTTCCTGAAAACAATAGCTTTGAGACAAACACACACACTTCCTGAAAACAATAGCTTTGAAACAAACACACACACTTCCTGAAAACAATAGCTTTGAAACAAACACACACTTCCTGAAAACAATAGCTTTGAGACAAACACACACTTCCTGAAAACAATAGCTTTGAGACAAACACACACTTCCTGAAAACAATAGCTTTGAGACAAACACACACTTCCTGAAAACAATAGCTTTGAGACAAACACACACTTCCTGAAAACAATAGCTTTGAGACAAACACACACTTCCTGAAAACAATAGCTTTGAGACAAACACACACTTCCTGAAAACAATAGCTTTGAGACAAACACACACTTCCTGAAAACAATAGCTTTGAGACAAACACACACTTCCTGAAAACAATAGCTTTGAGACAAACACACACTTCCTGAAAACAATAGCTTTGAGACAAACACACACTTCCTGAAAACAATAGCTTTGAGACAAACACACACTTCCTGAAAACAATAGCTTTGAGACAAACACACACTTCCTGAAAACAATAGCTTTGAGACAAACACACACTTCCTGAAAACAATAGCTTTGAGACAAACACACACTTCCTGAAAACAATAGCTTTGAGACAAACACACACTTCCTGAAAACAATAGCTTTGAGACAAACACACACTTCCTGAAAACAATAGCTTTGAGACAAACACACACTTCCTGAAAACAATAGCTTTGAGACAAACACACACTTCCTGAAAACAATAGCTTTGAGACAAACACACACTTCCTGAAAACAATAGCTTTGAGACACACTCCATGAATTGATTTTTTCGTGCAGCTTTTTGAATCTCGGTGAAGACTGAGATTTTTCATTCCGGGATGAGTTCACCCAACTCTAATGGGTACCTGACTTAAGTTGGGGAAAGTAAAGGCGATAGGTCGTTGTGCTGCCCACATAGCACCTTGTTTGTTAACCGTTTGCCAAATAAATCAGATGACCTTAACATCATCATCCCTATAGATCGTAAGGTCTGAAAGGGGAACTTTACTTTTATAGGATCAACTCACATCTGCCCATAGATCGTAAGGTCTGAAAAGGGAACTTTACTTTTATAGGATCAACTCACATCTGCCCATAGATCGTAAGGTCTGAAAGGGGAACTTTACTTTTATAGGATCAACTCACATCTGCCCATAGATCGTAAGGTCTGAAAGGGGAACTTTATATTTATAGGATCAACTCACATCTGCCCATAGATCGTAAGGTCTGAAAGGGGAACTTTACTTTTATAGGATCAACTCACATCTGCTCATAGATCGTAAGGTCTGAAAGGGGAACTTTACTTTTATAGGATCAACACACATCTGCCCATAGATCGTAAGGTCTGAAAGGGGAACTTGACTTTTATAGGATCAACTCACATCTGCCCATAGATCGTAAGGTCTGAAAGGGGAACTTTACTTTTATAGGATCAACTCACATCAACTTCCACTCTTTGCACTTGCCCTCACACTTTCTGCACTCACGCTCATTTGCACTCACTAGCAAATCGCTCATAATAATTTAACGCACACTTAATTAAATTCACCTACACACATACTGACTAATGTATACTTACATTCATTCACATTCCCATCAATCATATTTAATAAACGACAAGTGTGCTAATGAATCTCGGGGGGTCGATTTGTTTCTTGAAGTCTAAATTTGTTCACAAATAATTCTATTACATATCCTTAAATTGATTTCCCGTTTGATCTGAACTCCTACTAGAATTAATTCTTCACTACTAAACATAACCTATTTCCTCAGTAACCGTTGTATTCATTCGCTTACATAACCTATTTCCTCAGTAGCCGTTGTATTCATTCGTTTACATAACCTATTTCCTCAGTAGCCGTTGTATTCATTCGCTTACATAACCTATTTCCTCAGTAGCCGTTGTATTCATTCGCTTACATAACCTATTTCCTCAGTAGCCGTTGTATTCATTCGCTTACATAACCTATTTCCCTTTCTGTCAATCTTATACTTCTTTCACTCCTTCACTTTTGTTATCAGTTCCTTGATTTCCTTTTTCCCTCACATTGTCATTGACATCTTTATAATGAGAACAAAACAAATGTCCCCCTCAATGTGTAACATCATTTTATCTTACCGCTGTATCAAATCAAATTCAATATATCCCGTCATTCATTTCACATAGCTTATATCCCATTTAATTTATCCCATCCAATATATCCCATACAATATATCTCATACAATATATCCTATACAATATATTCCATACAATATAACCCATAGAATATAACCCATACAAAATAACCCATACAGTATATCCCATACAATATATCCATACAATATATCCTATACAATATATCCCATACAATATAACCCATACAATATAACCCATACAGTATATCCCATACAATATATCCATACAATTTATCCCATACAATATATAATAAACAATATATATAATACAACAGCTACAATATGTCCTATACAATATATCCTATCCAATATATCCCATCCAATATATCCCATAAAAATATATCCCATCCAATATATCACATCCAATATATCCATACAATATATCCCATCCAATATATCCCATCCAATACATCCCATCCAATATATCCCATCCAATATATCCATACAATATATCCCATCCAATATATCCCATCCAATACATCCCATCCAATATATCCCATCCAATATATCCAATCCAATATATCCCATCCAATATATCCCATCCAATATATCCCATCCAATATATCCCATCCAATATATCCCATCCAATATATCCCATCCAATATATCACATCTAATATATCCATACAATATTTCCCATCCAATATATCCCATACAATATATCCCATCCAATATATCCCATAAAAATATATCCCATCCAATATATCACATCTAATATATCCATCCAATATATCCTATCCAATATATCCCATCCAATACATCCCATCCAATATATCCCATCCAATACATCCCATCCAATATATCCCATGCAATATATCCCATCCAATATCATCCAATATATCCCATACAATATATCCATACAATATATCCCATCCCTCATATACTATTTCTCATATATCATTCCTCATATATATTATTCCTAAAATCCCATCCACTATATCCCATGCAATAGCCGTGGAGTTAGTGTGTGTTTGTCTGTGTTTCCATGGTGACGGTGGAAAGAAGTTGTCGATTGGTTGGTTGCTATGTAGTGTAAATGACGCAAGATAAACGGCATTTTCGTCAGCAGTATTACTTAGGTAGAACAGACGAGTGAAAAGATGTGTTATTGTAGTAAGATTTTTTAAAAATACCATTTTATACTATTACTAAAGTCTGATACATTTATTTCATCTCATCTCAAGTTAAATTTGTCTGTACTATATTATAATATATATTGGCCTCCTTTAGTCGTAGAGCGACTATAGTTCATGTGGCTGTAAAGCCCTATTTTGGAGAGACACTCCCGTCCACAGAGTCCTACAAAAGTGAGGTCTATAAACGTTGTTCACAAAGAACGTCATTTCAAGTTTTATTAAGTTTAAGATCTAATACGCCCAACAGCTGTTTAGTTGTTTACCAGCATTCTGGTGCTACAGGTCAACAACACCAATGTATCCCAGCCCTCAAGTTACATCCAACATATCCCTCATATTACATCTTTCACATCACGTTTTACATATCACGTTTTAGATATCACGTTTTACATATCACGTTTTACATATCACGTTTCAGATATCACGTTTTACATATCACGTTTTGCATATCACGTTTTACATATCACGTTTTACACATCACGTTTTACACATCACGTTTTACATATCACGTTTTACATATCACGTTTTACATATCACGTTTTACATATCACGTTTTACATATCACGTTTTACACATCACGTTTTACACATCACGTTTTACATATCACGTTTTTCTATATCGCATAGGGCAAAGTACATGATATACCTGCTATATCTCTACATCGCTAATCTTCTAATGGACAAGGCTTTAGCCAAGTACACATAGGGTAACATCAATTAACTCGCCGGTTATAAACAGTTCAGCCCTAAATCCTGAAACCATTCAATAACAAGACCAAAATATAGGCGGAAAACCTTGATAAGAATCCATGCGTGCGCAAAAAAAAACTATTTTGTTTGTCAATGCTTGTGGAATGTATTTTGTCTTCTGGTACGTCTGGAAAGGATGGACACGACCGATCGTGCTTTCGGTTGAGTTGTCTGGTTAAGTGTAAAATAATAAGTCCCTCTACGCCACTCCAGAGCGCCCTATATTATTATAGCCGGAAATGAATAATTGATCTCCAGACACCTCATTGTATTTGCCAAGGGAGATAAGGGTGGAAAATGTCCTTACATTGTGAAAGAGTTCTGTTTTCTTTCCTCTAGTTGGGCCTAATTGAGTGGGCGCTTCAAGTCCTCCCACAATGCTCACTGCTCTAGTACAAAAAAGCATTAGGTCAAAGCTAGATACACAAAAAAAAATAATAAAAAAGCGGATTCACGATCCTCAATGGAATCTACGAGGTAAAATAAAAAGAGGTCAAAACTACGGAACAAAAATCGGATGAAAAACAAAAACAAAACAATAACAGCGGAATATTTCTTGAATCCCACTTTAGAATAAATGGCAGGGGGTTCATTCCTTCTTGGAAATTGTGCAATGATAAGCAGGGCTAACATGAGTAAGTCTCGGGTTAGAGCGTTAGGGCGCGTGTTACAGCCAAGCCGAGATACTTAGACAAGGATTTAGAGAGCGCCACTTGGTCTTACTCTTTGCTATGTACGCCATTTGTTTACTGTTCCTCCTTGTGGCATAGACTTCTTCTTTTTACAAAGCTTATAACAACTTGCTCTGTCTCTCTGTCTGTCTGATACAAATCTTGTACACGTTATTTCTCCCACTTAGTTAAAGTTGTGCACACGTATACATTGTCGATGACAAGACTTGAATCTATCACAAAAATAAATAACCAAATTATTTAGTTGAGTATCGGTAATTAATGAGTTAATTTTGTTTGATGTAGAAAAAGGAGATAAATATTTCAGTATCTAGAGCTCTAGCAATAATTGTGCAGTTCTTTCCCTTAGATAAACTTTTAAAAATGTTTTTATTTTGCTTTTTTCCATTTTGTTTTGCTTTTTTGTATTTTATTTTTTTTAAAGTAGTTTCCCAAACAAACATTTCTAACAAACTTGTTTATAAGCTAAATTATGTTGTTCAATGAACCTCTCAAAATACATGCAGACAGCCATCTAGAAGTTCATCGTAGAACACCGTAGCTAATCAACTAAATAAAACCAATTATAAATCTAAAGTGTTTACTTTCATTATGATTTCCAAATATTTCAGTCTGTTGAACGGTGACCAACCGTTACAAAATGCCTGAACACTGACTCGCGGCGTCGCAACCTGTGGGCAGTTTAGAACAATAAAGTGTACCCACGTCTAAGGTATTACCACACAATTATTGCCATAGCTCTAGATACTGCAAGATCTATGGCCTTTAAATTAATTACCACTAACGCCACGACCGGTGACGTGGAACGAGCCATTGGTCTAAGCTGCCCACAGGTTGCGACGTCTCAGGTCACTGTTCAGGCCTTCTGTAACAATTAGTCTGGGCTGAATTTAGCCCACCTGTTATGAGCGTTATCTTCCTGTGGTCGGTGTAAGACTATAATGTATCCCGTGAAATACTGCACTCCTTGATCTTCGGACAAGCCTTGCAACTGAATACATATCAGTTCGGTCATCATCATTATCATCTGTCTTTTATCTGTCTTTTATGTTTCTACGGTTAACGAGGGTGTCATGTGGCCTGCACAACGACCAATCGCCTTTACTTTTCCCCAACTAACGTCAGGTACCCATTAGAGCTGGGTGGACTCAGGGGCGCCCGAAGATCCAGTCTTCACCAGGATTCGAACTCAGGACCCCTGGTTCGGTAGTCAAGCGCTTTACCGCTCAGCCACCGCGCCTCATCAGCTTCATATAGTGACGTTTTATTTTTGGTCTTCCTCTGCGTTTTATGCCATTGGGGTTCCAATTTAAGGCAAGTCTAGCTATGTTTATTTTTGGGAAGGGGGTGGCGGCGGCTGAGTGGTTAAGCGCTTGGCTTCCGAACCAGGCGTCCTGGGTTCGAATGTCGGTTAACACTGGGATTTTGAATTTCGGGATTTTTAGGGCGCCTGAGTTCACCCAACTCTAATGGGTCCCTGACTTAAGTTCATGAAAGTAAAGGCGGTTGGTCTCTGTGCTGGCCACATGACATCCAGCTCGTTAACCGTTGTCTATAGAAACAGATGACCTTAACATCATCTGCACCTTAGATTGAGAGGTCTGAAAGGGGACACTTTACTTTTCTTTTTATACTAGCTATGTTGTTCCAGTACAGATATAAAAATAAACAAGGTTACAAAGACAGTTTGTGTGTAAACACAAACTCAAAATCGGCCCCCCGAAGTGGTCCACCCAGGCAGGTGAAATGGCAGGTTTCAATATTTTCATAAATCTTATACGCATATTAAATGCACCTGTATTCAAACATACGTAGTTTCAATACCATTGGTTGAGTGTTAGAATGTACACAATGATACATACAATAATAGTAATCCTGACAGTTATCTGGTTCGTCCCCAGCCCTGTTGTATGCCTTAATCTTCAGCAACGTGACCACCATCTTCCAACAATTCTACTCCAGCTTCGCCCGCTACCACGACATGCTGAACAGCGTGCGAGAGTTCATGAAGCTCCACGACGTCCCGAAGTCGCTCAGCGAGAGGGTCATGGACTATATCGTCTCAACATGGGCCATAACCAAGGGAATAGACGCAGCAAAGGTAAGTTATCGTTCTTGACTTTAAAAAAAAAGAATGTTTACGAAGACGACTAGGGCTGACAGCTATATGATGAGTGTAAAGGGAAGTGGGAAGTGGCAGGGACTATCTAAAGTCACGTGGGACACTACTTTTTCCGACATGCGTATCACAGACAGCACCACTATCGAAAATCTATTCCACGAATCCGCGTCGTCATTGCGCACTAGTACAGACATTTCGAAGCGCTATTAGCGATCAGGATGGCTATTGAGCCCCACTAAGACCCGCTAACAACTCTCAAAAGAACGCAAACTAAAACTTTATGACCATATCATAAGGCCAATAGGGCTCGCAAAGACTTTCTACAGGAAACAGTGCCAGGTAAAAGAAGAGGCAGACAGATAAAGCGATGGGAAGACGAAAGAATAGACGGGCCAGTCATTAAAAGAGATTCAAGTCAAGGCATAAGACAGAGAGGGATGGAGAAAGATGGTCGACAGATCATCTGTGGCGCCCCGACAATCAACAGACTAAGGAATATGTGAAAGTGAAGGAAAAAATACTGCGTCACGGGTCGAATATTGTCCGCAGGTCATAGTTAGGGCATCACTGCTGTACTTTTTGAAAATTGAACACAAATCTTTTATTTATCCTTTGATTCTAAACACAAAAACGTTATAACATGCCAAGTTGCCTAAGTGAAATAAAATACCTGGCTATTATCATCAGTTATGTTAATCGATCTGTGGTATCAATAAATGAATTTTTTTAGCGCGGACACTGAAGTAATCGAACCAATTTCTGATTATATTAATGAATCAATTTGTGCTGGAAAAAATACACGTGCAAGCAAAAGAAGAAAAGCTATTGAGTGAGGGACAGACAGACGGACAGACAGACAGACAGACATATAGATAGATAGAAAGATAGATACAAAGTGGGATAAAGAACTTTGGATGGAGCTCAATAAAGATAAAGAAAAGGTTAAAGAGAAATCAGAGAGCAATAAAGAGAGAAAATGAACGATAATGAGAGTGAGAGTCTTAAGAGTGACAACGATAAAGTACAAATACAATATAAGTAAATACTAGACCTACTCATACATATATATATATATATACACACACACACGAACACACACACACACACACACACGAGCACACAGAGCCTACAGTACGAAGAAAAGTAAATGGAAAAAAAACACAAGAAGCTACTAAAAAAAACAATTTCTGGTCGAATCTCTGTGCAATCGATGAGCACTGGGCAACATTACCGTCCAGTTGTTGGGAGGAAGTTCCCGCTGTGAGAGGTCGTCTCAATCATGTCCAGCTGGAGAGCAGACAAGCTTCTTCTTTGATGCCAGATACGCCCCTTGGTGCCGGACATGACGTCAGCGGGGAGCTATAAGTTTCCCCTCTGCGAACTGACCTGTTCCTTTTTCATGTAACAATCAATGCTGAATTTCCACTGCCTCTTGTTAGCCTCTCATTTTGTTTCGTTTCATAACGAATGAGAGAACAAATACTTCAGTCTCTTACAACTGTTCTGTAGGGCGTGTTATCAATATACGCCAATACGACCAGTTACTCACCTAATGTATAAAGTTGATAAAAGTATGGTGTTTCATTTATATCATTTGTACAACCAACATTTACATCATTTGTACAACCAACATTTACATCATTTGTACAACCAACATTTAGATCATTTGTACAACCAACATTTACATCATTTGTACAACCAACATTTACATCATTTGTACAACCAACATTTACATCATTTGTAGAACCAACATTTACATCATTTGCACAACCAACATTTACATCATTTGTACAACCAACATTTACATCATTTGTACAACCAAAATGTAAGATGATGCAGCTCATTACACGGTCAATATAATGTGCTGGGTAGATTTATTATTGAAATAATTTACAAAATAAATTAATAGATAAATAATTTATGTCATTTTACGTCTCCGGAGATTGTACTTTCCTTTGCAACGTCTTGTGTAACTAAAGAGGTCAATCCTTGATACACAGCTGCGGGCGCAGGTTGGGCATATGTAATCACCAGGCGCCGTTGCATTTTCACCCTTCTTTCTGCCTCTGTTGTGTATGGCATCTGCAATCCGTGACCCTTCCTTTGTGCTCTCTCTCCATGTGGATCTATCCAGTGCTACCTTTTCCAAGCTGCTAGTGTCGATTTTGAAGAGCTTCATGTCGCGTTTGCATACATCCCTATACCGTAAAAGTGGGCGACCAGCGGCTCTCCTGCCTTCTGTTAGATCGCCATACAGGATGTCTTATGGAAGTCCAAGTTCCCCTAGACCTGAGGCTCATATGGTCCGCCCTGGGTCAACCGGCTGGTCATGCCGAGCTACCAGCATAGGTCTTCGACCTATGCTGGAGGGCGGTGGCTGGAGGGTCAATCAGGGAGCTGCTGTATCGGACACATGCCCGAAGCAGCAGCTGACTGAGTATAGCACCTGTGTAGCCCTCGCGGGCTCATTCTGGACATCCGAATGTCCCGTCCCCTTGTTGGACTCGATGGCGGGTGGGGAGCACAGGTGTCAAACTAACAAGAAAATATATATGGATAAAAAAAAAAACCAATAAACTACTAGCCCCAGATTTAAGTCTGGGCAACAGACGCCGTATTGAGGCAAAAAAGGAGGAGGCCACAAAAAGCTGTACTACCTGGCCATCATTTTTGGTGGTCAGGTGCACAGAGGAGGGGAAAAGCCGGACAAAGCTGAGCCCATTCCTTATCTATAAGGGACTCAAGTCAGTAGTGGGAGAGCCCAAGAGTGTGTCTAAGCTACACAAATCAATGGAACTTCTTGTAGAAGTAGATGGCAAGACACACTCTGATGGGCTTTTAAGATGCAGAAGACTCTGTGATCTCCAAGTGGAAGTCATGCCACACAAGAGTCTGAACACCAGCAGAGGTGTAATCAGCTCTAGGGACCTACTGGAATGTTCCGAGAAGGAAATAGTGGAGGGCATTGAAGGAGTCCCCCATGCCTGGCGCATTACCAGGCGCAGGGATGGTGAGGAGGTCAAAACATCCACTATTATCCTCAAATTCGGAACTAGGACACCGCCAGAGTATGTGAAGGCAGGATACCTACGAGTTCCAGTGAGGCCCTACATACCTAACCCCATGAGGTGCTTCAAGTGCCAGGATTATGGACACGGCGCGGCAGTCTGCAAGAGGAACACTGTGTGTGCCAGATGTGCTGGAGAGGGTCATGAGGACAAGGGCTTCACAGCCCAGTTCAAATGCCCAAACTGTCACGCTCACCACTCAGCCTACTCCAAGGATTGCCCTGTGTGAAAACAGGAGGTTGTCGTGCAGGAGTACAAGGTAAGAAATGGATGTACCTTCAGCCAGGCGAAATCGGCTGTATTGGCCCTACCCAAGGGCCAATTCGGGTTGACAAAGACCTACGCCTAGGCTGTTGCTAAGATAGGAAGATCCATAACCACACAGACGGACACATTGACCCCACCAGCCCCTCCTCCTTCTCCAACTCAGAAGACAACACCGCCAAAGAAAACACCTCTGAAGAAACAAGAAAGCCCCAGCAAGAAATTTTCGGACTCCAAAACAGTTAGTATGCATTTTTGTAATTTAAGGGGACTCCACCCAGACCGTGAACTATTTATACACAAAAAGAAGATCCCTGTCGTGAAAACTACAAAATTTTTAGGCCTCACCCTAGATTCCAAATTTAATTTTCTCCCCCACATTAAGTAACTTAAGAAGAAATGCCAAAAGTCATTAAACATACGGACTGGGGAGCTGATAGAGATAACTTGCTGCTGCTATATCTGAG
The DNA here is from genome assembly GCA_036873155.1 of Biomphalaria sudanica. Classification (NCBI taxonomy): domain Eukaryota; kingdom Metazoa; phylum Mollusca; class Gastropoda; family Planorbidae; genus Biomphalaria; species Biomphalaria sudanica. The sequence goes on from JAZGLO010000287.1 coordinate 104,232, forward strand.
TCTAATTTGATCCAAGCTAGACTACGGATCCATAATATATGGAGCAGCAAGGAAGTCTTATCTAAAAATACTGGAGCCAATACAAAATGCTGCCCTGAGTCTCTGTCTCGGCGCGTTTCGTTCATCACCTATCCCAAGTCTCCATGTGGAGGCTGGAGAACTCCCCATGGATATAAGAATGAAAAAGCTTGCAATGCAGTATATAGTCAAGCTAAAATCCAACACCACGAACCCTGCTTTCGACTCCATATTTAACCCCAAAGAGGTAGAATTATACAAACGAAGGCCTAACGTCATACAGCCGTTGGGCCTTCGAATGAGAGAACCCATCCAAAATGTAACCCCACCCGTTGACCAAATCTCTAAAATAGAAACCCCTCAGAATCCTCCTTGCCTAATGAATAAACCCAAATTAAATTTATCCCTCCTTAAGTTCAAAAAAGAAAATACAGACCCAAGCATACGACAAGTCCACTTTAGGGAACTGCAGGAGAGCTACGGAGATTGTGGCACCATCTACACAGACGGATCCAAAATGGATGGAAAGGTCGCGTGTGCCTGCTCCTTTCGGAACAAAACAATCTCCCGTAGACTCCCCGATGGCTGCTCCATCTTTACGACCGAATTGCATGCAATGTCGCTTGCACTTATGGCCGTTAAAGCATCAGAAAGGAGGAAATTTATAATCTGCTCCGACTCCAAATCTGCATTGCAAGCTTTGGGGCGGATGAAGACTGACATCCCATTGGTACATAAGAGCCTGAAGCTGTTGGACCAAATAACAGCCGACCATAGGGATGTCACCTTCATCTGGGTCCCCTCCCATGTTGGCATTGAGGGAAACAAAGCCGCAGACAGAAAAGCAAAGAGAGCCCTAAATCATGCGGTGTCAGGAACCCAGGTTCCCTACTCGGACCTGAGACAAAGTATTGCCTCTGCCACCTATCGAGAGTGGCAGAACCGATGGGAGGCTGAGACTCACCATAAACTCAGGCAGATTGTGGCGGATGTCAGGTGGCGGCCCACATCTAAGGGTCTGACAAGGCGTGGTAGCACGACCATGTCCAGATTTAGGATTGACCACACCTACATTACGCACTCTTTTGTGTTGAAGAGAGACGAGTCCCCACTTTGTGAGTACTGTGACTCTCGCCTCACCGTGGAACATATCCTCGTTGATTGCCTCAGATACCAGGATGTCAGGGAGAAATATTTTAGAGCCACTAACTTAAAAAAAAACCGTATTTGATAATGTCGACCCTGGGAAGGTACTGGGCTTTATCCGGGAAGTGGGGCTATCTATGTAGATCTGATTTATGAATTTGTGAACATGTACTATTTACATTAGATTTTTACCAAATAATTAAATTTTTAATACCGTTACTATTTTAACTGTGAATAGACCTTGATTTTAATGATATGTCTGTATAGAATTCGGCCCTTGTTGTTTAGAGAGAGAGTGGTCCTTAAGGGACTGCAGGCACGACATGGCCTAAATTGTGCCGATGTGCCTAAAATCAAAATCAAATCAAATTAAATCTTGTACTTGATGTCAACAATGCCCTTTTTTAACAACTCTTAAAGTCTCAAGGAATTCATCAATGTCAGTCTGAAATAATAAAATTCTGCACCAAAACATAAGCACCGACACCCTCCCGCTGACCACTGGCGGATCCATGGGGGGGGGGGGGGCGGTAGGGGTAATCGCCCCCCCTAGTCGGCCCAAAGGGGGGGGCGGACGAATTTTAGTATAGACTTAAGCACAATTTGTATACGAATTTATTGCTTATGTTAATAATATATTACTAATTATTTATATTTCAACTTTTTTAAAGATTATTTCGCCACCCCCTCTAGTATGTTGGCTGACTTAATGGGGTCGGGAGGGATTGATGGCATCAATTTTCGAGTGGGGGGGCGGTCCAATTTATTTGTAGAAATCAAAGCTTGCTAACAATATCAATTAAATATCTATATGATTAAAACGTGTTATTAGTGTTTTAACTAATCTTTATATTATGTCGTTCCCCTGTTGGCCGATTTTTTTTTTGGGGGGGGCGAATACTTCTACTGCCCTTCCCACCTAAACCTTTGAGTGGGGGGGCGGTCCTACTTTAATGGGGAAATCATAGTTTGTAAGCAAAATTAGTTGAATTAAAATAAAAAAAATTGATTGTATTGCCCTCCCCACTCTAGCCCTCTAAGTGGGGGGAGGGCGATCCTATTTTTATGGAGAAATCATAGTTTGTGAACAAAATAAGTTGAATATCTATATAATATAAGCTACATATTGATATGTGAACCCATTGTATATTATGTCGCACCACACTCTAATATCAAATTTTATCATTAGTAAATATAAAATGAAAAAGGGTTGTACGAGGTGGGAGGGGCGATACATGCAATCGCCTTCCTCCCATCGGACAAAACAATACTTTTTTTTTTTTTTTTTGTTTTATAGTTAAGATATTACAATTTTTTTTTTTTTAATCTGTCAGTAATATTATTTATATATGCTATAAATTAAATTCTTATATCGAGTTGCCCTACCCCTATTCTTTAATGATGAATGCAATCATTAGCAAATATTATAAAAAGGAGCGAGGATTGTTTTCACTCTACCGCCCCTCTTTTTCCAGACGAAAACACGATGTTTTAAAACAGAAAAGTCAAATATGGCGACAGAGTTTGTGTAATTTCATCATTTTTTAATCATAATTTTTTAACGAAAGACTTTGCTTTGGAAAATTTGGAATTCATACCAAATTTCTCAGTAGAAGAGTAACGATTGAGATGAGTTCTCAACACAAATATTCTTTTCCAATCCGCCTTTATCCAACCTTTACTCAATCTGCAATTTTTCTAGTTAAATATGGGACTATAGCTCACAATTTATGCTTGAATCCTAAAATTGCAAAAAAATTTAGAGTAGAATCTAATTGGCCCACTTCATTTCTCCTCCCACTTCAGAAATTTATTTTAGAGCTTTAGATTATAGTTCTGTAACAAAACAAAGTTACAAACATGCCTATTGAAATAAATGTATAACTTACAAATGAGCTTTTTTTATATAAATATTATTTTTCGAACTTTTGTTTTCGGCGGCGATCCTCAAAGCCTTAATCTAAATATGTGGGATATCTTCTAATAGTTTTATTTGCAATGTAGTAAAGGCCAATAAATTTATATTAGAATATTTTTAAAGTAAATATTTTTCAAAAGTTCCTTTTTTAATAGGATGAATAATGAGCTGTAGATGTCATGGAAATGCATTTCTGCAGTGAAGAATGTAAGAAAACGCTTTGATAAGTAATGATATGTAGATACCAGGAGAATGCGTTTCTGAAGTGAATTATACAAGAAAACGCTTTTGGCGTCGGGGCTTTGCCCCGAATCCCACTGATTACTAATGAGCTGAAGTTGTCAAAAGAATGCGTTTCTGCAGTGAAGAATCCAAGAAAACGCTTTTGGCGTCGGGGCCCCGAACCCCACTGATAAATAATGAGATGTAGATACCAGGAGAATGCATTTCTGCAGTGAAAAATACAAGAAAAGGTTTTTGGCCTCGGGGCTTTGCCCCGAACCCCAATGAGGAGGCTTACAGTGCTCCCTCAGAACCCCAATCTATCAAGAGAAAGGCCTCAACATGACTTTTTTTTTTCGCCGAATGTTAAGAAACACTGCTTTTTTCTTCTTTTTTTTTCATATATATATGTATATATATATATATATATGCTGTACGCACGTTTATGCATATTGTTACGGTTTACTGGACATTAGGGTTAGGGTTTGGAAAAAAATCCCCCCCCACTCCGAAGTTCTAGATCCGCTAGTGCCCCTGACATGTGCTAACAATACAAAATAAATTAATTATGTATAAAACCAATAACATATCTAGAAATCTTAGATCGTGTTTTAATAATATTGCCATCTAAAAAAAAATACATAACAGATGAAAGAGTTCATAAAATTTACTGTTTAGTGGTAAAAAAAAAAGTTCACAAAATGTAGGCCTATTAGTTCCCTTTAAAAAATACGCGAATCAACTTTTCTTTAATTGTGTACACCGGATACACCAAAAAGCTATTTCTAGTTTTTCTGCCTTAGATAAAAAGGATCTTTAGAACTAAAGCTTTATGTGTACGCTTTAAAATAGTTACGTTTCAGTTTTTTCAGAAAGTGTTTTTATTTATTTATTTTTTTTGGTCGTCAAGTTATTCTCATCAGGGAAGCTGACACACCATCAAAGCATGGGGAAGTTGATTGGGATACGAATCAAACGATAACATCATCTACTATTTTCTCATTTCTGTCCTTTTTTTAAAACATAGAAACATATTTATTTTTATCGCCCTAACAACCAACTGGAAATTTCCAAAATAGTTTGTATCAATCTCCCCACAGCCTGTAGGAACTGAACATACTTTCCATGACAGTAAACATGATCGCTGATTGATTCCGTCCTTGTTCGATCTCTGCTTCGATCTGACACCCTAATGCGTTGTTGACAGTTTGTTTAATGCTATCTCTTACTTACCATCCAGACGTCCAGAGTGCGAGGCTACTGTTATACATTTGCAGGGGCGTGTCTGCCAATCAGAAACATGTGTGACTTGTCTCTTAACCCTGAGCTTATCAGGATAATTCTAGAGGATCAATGCATATTTTGGATACTCTTTTTACAAAGATTACCTCAACTCACTCTGTCTGTCTGACTGGTAGACATTTTGAACATGCTTTTTCCCTCCCTATTAATTAGCGGTAATTAATTAATTTTGCTTGATATTGGAAAAGGGAAATAAATCTTAAAGTATTGATATAGAATTATAAAAAAAAACTCAAAAGCGGCTCTTTTAAAAAATCCCTTTTTTAAGTAATTTTTATACTTTAGAAGTCGCAATGGCTGATTATTAATTTCGGGCTCTTTAGAGCGCCTCTGAAACCACCCATCTCTAATGGTGGTGGTGGTGGTTGATTAGGGGGGGGGGGTTTACCTGCCATTATTTCGGGAAAAAGGCGGTTGGTCATTATGCTGGCCTCATGACACCCTTATTAACCGTGGGCCACAAAAACAGATGACCGTAATCTGCCCTATAGGACGCGTGGTCTGATAAGAAAATTTAACTTTTTTATTTTTTAAAAATTAAAGCTTGTTTCTTTCTTTCCAGTTACTGTTCTTAAGGCACAATATTTTCATAAGTTAAATCCGAAGACCCTAATTCAAAAGTACACCTTAAATTTATGTTCTGGTGAAGAGATAATAGAATTTCCTTAAATGACAATTTCATTCCTCATGTAGAAATCACGAACCGATTGAACAGACACTATACATGCATTCTTAATGTCAATCTCAATAATTGATTCCAAGAAATAAACTTAACATGAAGCTTGAAAATAAGCCTTAAAAAAAAAACTAAAATGACCCCGCCCCCAATTTTTTACAATACCTCTATGCAAGTCACAACTTCATGGAACCTGGAGGGTACATCCGGACACGGAACTCAAAAACGGCTCTAACCGATTTTCCTATCAATTTGACAGTTGCTGTATATAGTTGAGAAAAGAATTATTAGCTTGGTGGCCACATGGGTAAAATTCAAGTAAACAAAACAAAAAAAAAACTTGGTTAGAGAACTAGATCTAGATCTAGCTAACTGTGTAGGCCTTTATCTTTTAATTCACATTTATACTACTGTACTTCTACATTTACTTTTCATTTTTTTTTTACACTTACTATTGGGGAATTAAAACATGAGCCATTTCTGAAACTAATTTTACGAATTTTTAAAAATAATTTTTGCTATAGTGTTGTTGTTTTTTTTTTTCTACATCACGAAATTTCACCACAAATGTACAGATGTACTTAATTTAATTAACTAAGTAACTTAATTATTTTACTGTTTATACACTTGTGCGTAATGTTCCGAAATTGTGGAACTAGCTTACTAGTTGTTATCCTCGTGACTGCTGTCAAATTACAGTCAGTCAGCACTGACCTGTGATAGCACTTGTTTATTTTCAAACAAGGAAAAAAAATTGTTCACAGATGTATGTGGACCCTATTAATGTGAAAGTTTAGTAGCAAAGATTTTTTTTTAAAGTGTGGAAATGTAGATTCTGGCACACATAAGAGGAACTGACTGGGACTTTTCTTGAAGGTCGTAATTTGCTTGTAAGTATGTCCTCTGGAGCTGAATGGTGAACTGCTGAACTGAGGGTATTGCAAAACTGGTTCCAAGTTTCACCTTCCAAAAAAGGAAAATGGCAAAACCTGTTTTTACTTGCTTGCCTGGCGAAATGGAAAACGCTTTGTTTGAAAAAATGTAACATGCACATGCATTTAATGCAGAAACAACCCATTGGAATACTCCCGATGTAAAGAGTGAGAAGTCTGTCTTCCACTCTTCATTACCATCTTGTCCATGCTAGGCCAGCGGTTGATACTTTGATACCAAACATTGGAATGTTATGTTTCCAAATCATTAAGTACTTCTAGGAAATACCTGCGGTTAAGTCCCTTAGCTCTGATAGGTTTGATCATAGTTTGATCACTAATACAAATATTAACTATAAATATGTTTCATATTCAATGCAGCTTGTTCCAAGCTAACCCAACACTTTCAACACAGTTCTTCATAACATTAAATAAATACTGGCCTGTGTATTTTTCTTTGAATGTTTTGAAATATTCCCTATAAGAATAATCTTCGTTTACTTTAAACTTGTTAGAATGACATGTAGAGACAATGTTTCTTTAGCCTCTTCCTCCTAAGTGATAAGAATCAGAACTTTTAAAAATTTATAGAGATATTGAGAATTATTTATTTTGAAATATATTTGCATTTTTATATGCATACATTTCTTTTATATGTATAACCTTTGGGCACACCTGATTTTTCTAGGTGTCCGCGGGCCGCATAAAAGGCTTCGGCGGGCCGCATGTGGCCCGCGGGCCGTAATTTGCCCACCCCTGCTCCAGGGGAAGGGTAAGGGGCGGTGTAAAAAATGTTTCATTGTTTTTAATTTAGCATTCATTAGTTATTGGAATAACAATTATCGCTCTACAAACTGTATTAAATTGCTATTTTCTGTTGTTTTTTTTTTTTAAGGATTTTAAAAGGTTTTTCTTTCTTTGTTCAATCATCAGTGATACTGATCGATCAATGTGTGATTCAAATGACCTTTGATCCTTTGAAAACCCACCGATGCTGAACTAGTATTGCTGTATAATACTACTGATTGTAAATAGGAAATTTCATTAATTGAAACCTAATAGTATTAGTACTAATGTAAAAAAAATTTTCTACGAATTAAAGGCAAGAAAGACAACCCAAAATAAATGTAACCATTATTATTAGTTTAATGGTAAGAGTGACAGTCCCTTGTGCGGCCCTCAAGGGAAGGCCGTGATGGTTGACTGTAAGAGTGAAATTATTCCCGCTCGGAGCGATGCAATGATATTGATAGAGAGTCGTTCGTCAGAGAGGACACGCCCCTCCCCGATCATCTCTCCTGCTGTCTCCAGGGTAATTTCATGGTCAAAGGTCTTGATTCGATCCGCCCAAGGAAACCTCAATGTACATTTAGGAGGGTAGAAGTGAGTTATTGTGAGTTGATGTAAAAAAAAACAAGATGTATTCACGCATCTTTGACTTATGTCTTATAGGGAAACTTAGATGACTTCAGATTTGAGTTATTGGCATCTTTAAATTCTGCGTAAAAAAATGTAATAGTAAACATTATACCATTTTCTGCGCCCCCAAAAGGGAAAAGACGCTATTAGTTTTATGTGAAATGTCTGTCCGTCTGTCCGTCCGTCCCGTTTAGATCTCGTAAACTAGAAAAGATAGTGAAAATCCGACATCATAATATTTTAGTCCATTTAAAGTTATGATGCAACGGCTACTTTTTTCTTTTCTGAAAGCGAAAAATGTAAATGGTTTTAGATTTTTTGTGAAAAAATATTTTTTTTTATTTTTATTGGTACGTTATGTAAGTTCTGTCCTACTTATTTCTACATTTACCCAAAAATAAATGTTTAATTTTTTTAAGAGAAAAATCTATTTAGTATACATATAAGTTGGACATAATTTAAAACAAAATTAATACGTAGTTTTTCATATTATCGCGTGAAGTGCATTGCAGCTACACACCCATAATACATAACTAAAAGATTTTTTTTTGTTGAGGATTTGAATAAGAGATTGGCCCTTCATAAAACAATTAGATCAATTAGATATTCATTATAAGACATCAGTTAGGCCACGTTCACATCTAACTACACATTTACTTTCACCTATCCTTTGGTTTGTTGGACCGCTGGGGCACAACACAAGATCTGTCAACCTTTTTTCTCCATTTTTCTCTGTCATTTGTCTTTGATCGAATTTATTTCTGATGTACTTTCTGAAAATATTGAAACCTGCCTTTTTATCTGCTTGGGTGGACCACTTCGGGGACCGATTTAGAGTTTGTGTTTCCACACAAACTGTCTTTGTAACTTTGTTATTTAGTTGATTTACATTTAACATTAAATTCTTCACATGTAAGCTGTGATAAACATTTGTTTAGTCCCACACACTTTTTTTAATCGATGAACGTAGATAACTCTCTTGAATTAGACTCTAATCTTATCGTGATTGCTTCCCCTCCAACCCCCCCCCCCCCGCATAAAAAAAAAAGAAAAGAGAGAGTCCGACTAATTTTAAGAATTAAAAAAACTGGTCAGGTATACATACATATGTAAATGATATGTTGGTATTCTAAAGTGTGTAATCAACATTTCGGACGTCACATAAAAACCCGATTGAAAACAGCGTGTTTTGGTTGCGCAGAAAAATTTTGAATCTGTCGAGACCAGTTGAGGTTTCCCTTTAACTTTTACTATAAAAAAAAACATAAACAAAAATATTTTTAAAAAAAATACATCAATAGAGGAATGTTTTCGGTGTAGGAAATTATAGATCTCGAGCTAATCAATCTAAAAACTCGAGCACTTTAATCTCTGGCGTATTCCTTCTAATCTGCGTTACATCGCACTTGTAGCGTACGATCCGAACCTGAAAGAGACATATACATTGTGGGAAGAGCCTCTTACATACTCATGACAAACAAGCCAACCTTTTCTTTACCATCTTTTAGGCCCTCTAGTTTCATAAATAACTTAGGGAAAAATAAAATATTTGACAACTTAAACGTAAAAGTTAATGAACCAAATTCGGACTCTATTTTTTAAAATTTCAATTGCGAAGACCCCTCTCTTATGGAGACCCCTCTCTTGTGATGGCCGCTCTCTTGTGGAGGCCCCTCTCTTGTGGTGACCCCTCTCTTATGGAGGCCCCTCTCTTATGGAGGCCCCTCTCTTGTGGTGACCCCTCTCTTGTGGTGACCCCTCTCTCATGGAGGCCCCTCTCTTATGGAGGCCCCTCTCTTATGGAGACCCCTCTCTTGTGGAGGCCCCTCTCTTGTGGTGGCCCTCTTGTGGAGGCCCCTCTCTTGTGGTGACCCCTCTCTTGTGGAGGCCCCTCTCTCATGGAGGCCCCTCTCTTATGGAGGCCCCTCTCTTCTCTCTTATGGAGGCCCCTCTCTTATGGAGGCCCCTCTCTTGTGGTGACCCCTCTCTTGTGGAGGCCCCTCTCTTGTTGTGTTTCCTCTCTTGTGGAGGCCCCTCTCTTGTGGAGGACTTGGTGCTTAACTCTGTAGCTAAGGATTTGGTGCTCAACTCTTTAGCTAAAAACTAGGTGCTCAACTCTTTAGCTAAGAACTTGGTACTTAACTCTTTAGCTAAGGACTTGGTGCTCAACTCTTTAGCTAAGGACTTGGTGCTCAACTCTTTAGCTAAGGACTTGGTGCTCAACTCTTCAGCTTAGGTCAGTTGTGCTCAACTCTTTAGCTAATGTCAGTTGTGCTCAATTTTTTAGCTAAGGTCAGTGGTGCTCAACTCTTCAGTTAAGGACAGTGATGCTCAATTCTTTAGCTAAGGACTTGGTTCTTAACTCTTTAGCTAAGGTCTTGGTGCTCAACTCTTCAGCTAAGGTCAGTTGTGCTCAACTCTTTAGCTAATGTAAGTTGTGCTCAATTTTTTAGCTAAGGTCAGTGGTGCTAAACTCTTCAGTTAAGGACAGTGATGCTCAATTCTTTAGCTAAGGACTTGGTGCTTAACTCTTTAGCTAAGGTCAGTGGTGCTCAACTCTTTAGCTAAGAACAGTGGTGCTCAACTCTTTAGTTAAGGACAGTAGGGCTCAACTATTTAGTTAAGGACAGTGGTGCTCAACTATTTAGTCAATGACAGTGGTGCTCAACTCTTTAGCTAATGTCAGTTGTGCTCAACTTTTTAGCTAAGGTCAGTGGTGCTCAACTCTTCAGTTAAGGACAGTGGTGCTCAACTCTTTAGCTAAGTACTTGGTGCTTAACTCTTTAGCTAAGTACTTGGTGCTTAACTCTTTAGCTAAGGACTTGGTGCTCAACTCTTTAGCTAAGGACTTGGTGCTCAACTCTTTAGCTAAGGACTTTGTGCTCAACTCTTTAGCTAAGGTCAGTGTACTCAACTCTTTAGCTAAGGACAGTGGTGCTCAACTCTTTAGTTAAGGACAGGGATGCTCCACTCTTTAGCTAAGGACTTGGTGCTCAACTCTTTAGCTAAGGACTTGATGCTTAACTCTTCAGCAAAGGTCAGTTTTGCTCAACTTTTTAGCTAAGGTCAGTGGTGCTCAACTCTTCAGTTAAGGACAGTGGTGCTTAACTCTTTAGCTAAGGACTTTGTGCTCAACTCTTTAGCTAAGGTCAGTGGTGCTCAACTCTTTAGCTAAGGACAGTAGTGCTCAACTTTTTAGTTAAGGACAGTGATGCTCCACTCTTTTGCTAAGGACTTGGTGCTCAAATCTTTAGCTAAGACAGTGGTGCTTAACTCTTTAGTTAAGGACAGGGATGCTCAACCCTTTATCTAAGGACAGTTGTGCTCAACTCTTTAGTTAAGGACAGTGGTGCTCATATTTAAAGTTAAGGACAATGGTGCTCAACTCTTTAGTTAAGGACAGTGGTGCTCAACTCTTTAGTTAAGGACAGTGGTGCTCAACTCTTTAGCTAAGGACTGTGGTGCTTAACTCTTTAGTTAAGGACAGTGGGGCTCAACTATTTAGTTAAGGACAGTGGTGCTCAACTATTTAGTCAATGACAGTGGTGCTCAACTCTTTAGCTAAGGACTTGGTGCTCAACTCTTTAGCTAAGGACTTGGTGCTCAACTCTTTAGCTAAGGTCAGTTGTGCTCAACTCATTAGCTAAGGTCAGTGGTGCTCAACTCTTTATTTAAGGACAGTGGTGCTCAACTCTTTGGCTAAGGACTTGGTGCTCAACTCTTTAGCTAAGGACAGTGGTGCTCAACTCTTTAGTTAAGGACAGGGATGCTCAACCCTTTAGCTAAGGACAGTTGTGCTCAACTCTTTAGTTAAGGGCAGTGGTGCTCATCTTTTTAGTTAAGAACAGTGGTTCTCAACTCTTTAGTTAAGGACAGTGGTGCTCATCTCTTTAGCTAAGGACAGTGATGCTCATCTCTGTAGCTAAAGACAGTGGTGCTCAACTCTTTAGTAAAGGACAGTGGTGCTCAACTCTTTAGCTAAGGACTTGGTGCTCAACTCTTTAGTTAAGGACACTGGTGCAAACTCTTTAGTTAAGGACAGTGGTGTTAAACTCTTTAGTTAAGGACAGTGGTGCTCAACTCTTTAGTTTAGGACAGTGGTGCTCAACTCTTTAGTTAAGGACAGTGGTGCTCAACTCTTTAGTTAAGGACAGTGATGCTTATCTCTTTAGCTAAGGACAGTGGTGCTCAACACTTTAGGACAATGATGATCAATCTGCTTCAGTCTGGAGCCATGTAAATGTATGACGAGCATGTGAAGTGCCACGATACTGCGAAAAACAAAATTTTGTCAGTCCAATGAAACTGATCCTCCAATGCTTCAGAGTGATCTGTGGGTAGAAGTCAAGGGCAGGATGTGGCCCACGGGCCGTAGTCTGAACATCACTGGCCATGATAAAACAAGCTTTGCTTACATTGAAGTCTACGTCTTATTATACTGTATGAGAAACACTATATCTAATAACATTACAACCAGTAATCTGATGTCTACTTTATTTGTTGTAGTTTTTTTTTAGAGACGTATCATCTAACAGTTATTGTGTTTGAATTCTACAGGTTTTGAATTACTGCCCTAAGGACATGAAAGCTGACTTGTGTGTCCATCTCAACCGTAAAGTTTTCCTGGAACACCCAGCTTTTCGTCTGGCCAGTGACGGCTGCCTCAGGGCGCTAGCCATGCACTTTAATATGACACACAGTGCACCGGGGGATCTCATCTTTCATCAGGGCGAGAGTCTGGACGCCCTCTGTTTTGTTGTGTCTGGATCCCTGGAAGTTATTCAAGACGATGAGGTTGTGGCTATACTGAGTGAGTCTCTTTAGAGATAATAATAGTTGTATGCTAGGGGAGTTAACTGTGGAGCATTAGTGGATGGCCATATGTTAACAAAAAAATGAAGAGAAAAGAGAGAAAAAGAGAGAAAGAGAGAAAGAGAGCAAACGATTGAAAGTGGCAAAATGAGAGAAAATATTTAAAAAATGGGGGAATAGACTGACAATCAGAGAGGAAGAGAGAGAGAGAATCAAATAAAGAAGATAGATCTAGAGTAATCTATAGACAGTTGGGGGAGTCAGAGAAAACGAAAGATTAACAAAGAAAGAGGGGGGGGAACAATAAGAGGGAAAGAAAAACTGTCTTAGAGAGTGAGAAAAGGAATGAGAGAATGAAAGAGTAACACACAGGAAGAAGGGAAAGAAGAACTGTGGATATTTGTATAAAATTGTTTAAATTACTTTTCTTTTTGTTTGTTACTTCCCTTGCCAGGTAAAGGGGATGTGTTTGGTGACAACTTTTGGAAAGAGCAAAGCATTGGCCAGTCTACTGCCAACGTACGAGCGCTGACTTACTGCGATCTGCACGCCATCAAACGAGATCGTCTGCTCGAAGTTTTGGACTTTTACCACGCCTTTGCCAACTCTTTTGCCCGGAACCTGACGCTGACGTACAACTTAAGACACAGGGTATGTCTGGCCGTCTGTTATTTCCTCTTGTACCGCAAGATGAACATTTGTATAAAAAAAAACAACGAATTTTCTTATTTTAAAATGTATTTTATTTTTGTCCAACAGCTAATCTTCAGAAAAGTCGCAGACGTTAAGAAAGAAAAAGAACTTGCTGAGAAGAGAAAGAACGATCCCCCACTGGACCTGGCCACCGATCACCCAGTCAGAAAACTAATTTCCAGGTTCAGGAAAATTAGCGACTCAAAACACGATTTAAAGCACAGCAACTCAGTCGACATGGAGCGAGGTGGCTCAGCCAACTCCAACCTGGGTGGTGGCGAGACTTCTCAGCAAGAGCGTCCATCAAGTGGTACTCGTCTGATAACAGTGTCGGAAAATCCTGACCAGGGCGCCAACAAGCCAGCGCCCAGATTTGGAGGAGGGGCTTCACGGTGGAGTAAATTTCTACCAGGATCTTCTAGTTTAGCTGGACAAACTTCAGATCAAAAAGCAGACAGTGGGGAGAAGGCTATCCCGCTGAACGATCTGTCTCCTAAAGTAGAAACACGGTCAGGAGGAGCCCCCAAAATTTCCGCCAAACCAATGGCCAAATGGGGTAGGCTGCTTTCAAAAGCTCAGGAACCCATTGAGGAAACCCCGGAGGACGATGTTCGTTCAAACATTAAGAAAAACGAATCGTCCGACAGCGCGCCTCGAAAAAGCACAAACCTCGATCCGCCTAACGACGTCCGCCTTGAAGGTGAGTCTGTCCAGACTAATCTGAATATCAACACCTTAAACAGCTTCTCGCGTGACACTACCAGCAACAGCAGCAACGGGACGAACCAATCCGTCGGTATGCCCACGGGTGGCCTGTCCGCTGCCGAGCAACACATGTTGACCTCTTTGTATCACATACGTCTGGAGATGAAGGAAGAGATGGACGGCCTGAGACAGAAGATGAACAGGATCGACGAACATATCACTGAAATTCTCAGGTACTTTTCTCCCGCCTCCACGCCCTCGTCAGCCTCCACGTACCCCAGCTCCAAGTTTAACTCTCCTTTGAGCTTGACACATTCCAACAGCGAGGAGCAATCGCCAAAGACATCTATCTCTTCTTCCCCAAAACACAAGCCCCAGGAGGACACTGCAGCAAATGTCATCCAGGGACAAGAAACGACGATGAACATATCCAATGACTCCGTCCTTGATAAGCATCAGCGACTCAAGCTAAGACCTAAGCCGCCGACAGGGCTCCCTCAGGACAGCGATTCAAAGCACAAATCGCCGAGAAGGTCGTCCAAATCCTCCAACAGTAGCAATGAGAGTCACAAACAAACTTCAGGAACGCCAGAACCACTTCCGGGGCGTGTGCATGGAGCGGTGCAAGCTGACGTTTCCGAAGAAGGGGACATAACCCCAAGAAAAGCAGACGAAGATCTGGATGTGTTATAACCTTGTTGCAACCTGTTCCATGTAGATAGCTGACCAAATCGATTCTACTGCGTTTTGAAGTTTATTGTTGTTTTTGCTTTCAAAATGTAAATTGGAGATGTACAAGTATTCTTAACTTATTTTAATTAGAAATAAATGCTGATTGTTAATGTTTTTCACTTGATGAATGCAAACTGGTACTGACACAAGCGGTAGCCTATTTTTGTTATGATCGCATTCACATTTACCAACATTTCTACTAACACCCTGCTGTCTCCCGGCAGATGTGATGTAATGGCATGATTTATTTATCGATATTGACACATTACATTGAAATGTTTTAGAAATTCTATATCCGGGTGTTGGTGCATTACATTAATTAACATGACATATAGTCTACATCCCCCCCCCCAAAAAAAAAAAAAAAACAAGCAACATTATTCTTACTTTTAGCAGTAATTGATAGCGATTGTAGCAATTGATACATTTAGCAGTAATCAATAATTTTGGCAGTAATCTTAGCCCACATTCAGTAAGTACGTACTGAAATCAGTCCATTCTAAGTACCCAAATAACTTCCAATTAGGATTTTTTATTAAGTAAGAGGAAGGCCAAGAAATAGATGGATAGATTGAACAGAGCAAAACAAAATAAAAGCCTCAATCAACAAACAAAATGTAAGCTCCATTTTACAACGACGCTTAACATGTAATAGCCTACACTACATGCTACCTCTTTGAAAGTCAACATAGCCGATGACTGAAATTATTTACACTCACTAGTGTTACAAAATAATATATGGGCCCATAATATCTGTCAGTGTGTTATTATATATATATATATGCTAACTGTTGTAGTCGCTACTACTAATTCTTATTCCAAACCACCATTTCTTTTAAAAACCTTGAACATTGAAATACATTATGTTGATGTTGCATGTGTTTGTAATTACAGAACGCGCCCTAGTGCTATTATTTTGTGCGCAGAAATGTAATTTTTTAATATACATGATAGTAGAGGATTCTGTGCTTCTATGGATAGTTCATTAATAAATTGAATGATAAGATTTGTTGATCTCTGGACACTGTCTTTCTTGTGACGAATTTTTTAATATACTTAATAGTAGAGGATTATGTGCTTCTATGGATAGTTCATTAATAAATTGAATGATAAGATTTGTTGATCTCTGGACACTGTCTTTCTTGTGACGAATTTTGAGAAGCCTATTTCTTTAAATTGGCCTATAGCCTCTAGGCCTACCAGTGTTTCCCAAACCTTTTCAGTAACGGAACACTTCTCGCAATCGGAGTATTTCGTTGAACGCTTTGCTTATTTTTAGAGAGATTAATTCGTGTGGTGATTTACTGGTTTATTATTCCAGTAGTTCAGGTGTCTCGGAACACTTGGGATCTGCGGAACACAGTTTGGGAAACAACACACATAAATATACCGTAGTTTATATTCTTTTATTTCAGTGTCTTTAAGAAATCTGGGGCTGTATTTTGATAGCGATTCAATAAATGAAATGAATGTCGAAGTAGATAACTTATATTCTATCAATTACCTAGGACACACTTTTACCTTTCTCTAGAGCTTGGACCACAATGTCCTTGGTTTACACTTGTTTTTTTTTTAAACATAGCCATAAGCTGGAGGTCAACTGGCCACTACTCGACATGTCCTCATCTTAGACTGTGTTTACCTGGTGGCAGTTTCTTTTAACATCAAATTGTGTTTATTGATTTATTTTGTACCTTCTTGCACATTCCAGAATCCAACAATGAAAATATATCCCAGCATTCCTTGCACTTTGAGCAACTTTTTTTTTTTCAGAAGTCTGCAAATGGTTGAAGCGTTATGTTGTTTTGATTTCACATGTGTATAGTATTAATGGTCAGTGTGGATCCATTGAATGCTGTTGAAGCACTAATTTGTTGTTCTAGCATCTAACAGCAGGTCGAGTTCAATATTTAGAACAGCTATAAAGATGTTCAGCACTAATTGGATGAGCTTGAATGACATTCAGAGCGCACAATATATCTTGAAACTTTTAACACTCGCACAAAATTCACGACTTTTGAATTCGTGATTTAAAACTAAAGAAATTTTGTGTTTTCTTTTGAAAATAAATTGAAACGTAGGCATCAGAGTATAAATGTTCTGTATCCATGTTTGAAATAAGAAAATATTGAAGTTGTGTCTTTTATTATTATTTGTTGACATCAATCAGAAGTTACAAATTCTAGTGTTCTTTTATTGTATGTACTTCAGAATAGTTGACGACTTTTAAAATGTTCTTTGTGTGCAATAACTTTTTGGACTAAAAGAAACAAAACATTTAGTAAGACCTATACTATCACCAACTGACGTTTTTAAACTGTTGAAGCAATAATGTTCAACAACTTTGAAATATAAAAACACTTTTTTTTGTTAGGGTACGTTCTAAGTACTTCCATGTTCGAACTTTCTAAAACAAAAATATTTCTTTTACTAAATTATGTCATAGATAGTTTTTCTTTGTCTAAGGTTCCAAAGGTGGACAAAGCGGGATGTTTTGGCGCAGCCGTTTTGACGCGAAAAGTTTTAGTTACATTATATATGTTCATTATAGTATGTCTTTAAAGAGAATGTGTTTTGTGTTCAAGCGCACTTTTTTCTGGTTAATTTGTCCATTAGATTTGCGATTTAAGTTTGTTCTGTAATTATTATTACACCACTAACATGATAAGGTTTGATACATGATATATTGATAGGGATATCCAAGATCAAAATGAAACAATGCTAGGAACCAAAAAAACAAGTATTTTTAGTGCACACAAAAATTTGTTTAAAATTTCTAGTAGCTCCAACTTCAAAAACCAACAACAGATGAACGTCATCGTGTGTGTTTCACACAGCTCACCTAGAATTTGTGGGCTGGGTGGGGAAGCACTATGTTCTCAGGTAGGAGTCTGGCCTTTCATAGTTTCTATAGTTACATGTTTCGGATGTTCCCTCAGAATTGAAGATTACATCCTAGCCCAGTCCTCCCACAGTATGGGGGGGGGGGAGGAATTGAAGCGGGCAGGGTTCGAACACTTACCACACAACCGGGCTGCCATCCATAGTTCGCAATATGCGTTCATGAAGTAGTCAAAATTATTTCAACATTTTCTGGGCTGGAGAGGTGGGGTAGAATGTATACTATATACACACTATATACACCATAGTTAGTACAGTGAATACAAAGAGGTTGTGTTTTATAAATCATCATCAGAGCCTGTAGCGACAAAACGGCTGCGCCAAAGTGTCGCGTACCCTAAAATAGATATTATAATATCTGTGAATAAGAGTCTATATCTAAATAGTTATAATAGCTACGCTTGTCTAAAAACGTCTGAAGATTACGGAGGAGTCCAGTATTTCACGGGTCTAGACAGTCCTAGCTGTGATCTGACACTATGTCTCAATATTGAGGTGAGAAATTACATTTTCTGTTTGCACACTGTTTTAAAGTACTTTTTGTTACAAGGTGATCTGCGATGTCAATTGTCTACTACACAGTACAGAGTTTTGGAATGAATTGTACCACTTATTATGATACAAAATATTAGCATTTTGTTTATATTTAAAACACTAACTTAGATAAAAATCTAAGACTCTTGACCATGAGCACAATGGAAATACTTGCAGTAAGAAGTCTTAGGGGGTCTGGTGGCTGAGTGGTAAAGTGCTTGGCTTCTGAATCAAGCGATCACGGGTTCAAATCCCAGTAAGAACTTGAACATTGACATTCGTGATATGTAGGGCGTTCCTAAGTCCACCCTACTCTAATTGGGTACCTGGCATTAGGTGGGGAAAAAATAAAAATGGTTAGTGATTGTGCGACAACATAACACCCTCATTATCCATGGGCCACAGAAACAGATGACCTTTACATCATCTGCCCTATGGATAGAAAGGTCTGAAATGGGTACTTCATAAGTCCTCAGGTTTGAACTTAAGTCTTCAGGTTTGAACTTAACTGTTCTGGTTTGAACCACAAAGATGTGTGTTCATTTTGCGATTTATGGAACACACCACTTGTTCAATGGGATTTCTGTTCTTGAATATTTGGGAGGCCTGGATAAACACTGAGTGTCTTTCATTCCTGTGTTTGTGACATCATGCAATTATTCATTGATTTGTTTCTATACAATACTTTGTATTTAGAATTGTGATTTATCATTTTAATCCCTGAAATAAAATGTATTATTACTGAATCTCTAGCAAACAATAGTCAAGTTTTTGTTGCTTTCTTTGCAATGTCTGTATTGAATGAACAAATATTCTGTCTGGTGAATAATACAACTATTTGTATGTCAAAGAAAGTATTTGGGTTTCCTTGGTCAAAAACAGTAAAATGAATGACTTAACTGTTAAAACATATCATATATATATATTTAAATATGATTTCATAAAAATATAAAGTCTTGGGTTTATCTAGGGTCTTGGGTTTTTATTATGAATTGAGATAAAAACTTTGGAAGAATGTTACACATTTTTAGAAATGGGCACATTTTAAATTAAAACACTATGGCCATATTAGAAGGTCCTCAGGACCTTCTTCAGGTAACAGTACCAGGAAAAAGAAGAAGAGGCAGACAAAGAAAGCGATGGGAAGACAACAATAAAAGAGTGGGCAGGCCTGCCATTGAAAGCGATTCTAACCTAGGCAAAAGACAGAGAGGAATGGAGAAAAATGGTCAACAGATCTTGTGTGGTGCCCCAACGATCGAACAGACAAAGCGATAGGTAAAGTAGGACGTAATTCAAAAATATTAAACTAGCCAGGACAACCAGTGACTTGGAAGAATTTAAGTCATTGGTTAATATGCAAGACTAAATGCATGACGCGTAGGACGTAATCATCTTTTTTGAAATAACGTCTGTATTATATAACATAAGATAAACTTGAAGGTGTCAGCAGCTGATGCAATTTGCCTTCACTAAAGAGATAGTTACATCGTGTCAGTACATGTACACAGCAGATTGACAGGCAAACAAGATCCAATGACATTGTTATTGCTATAAAATTAGGAAGAGAAACTATAGTCAATGTTCTGAAATGTTTTGTTTTTTTTCTTGTCAGTTTTAATACACAATGATTACATCAAGATATCACAACATAATTTAAAAGTGGATGTACACTTCAGAGATTTACAATTAGCTTCTATTTTTATTCTCACCCTTTAATTTCCTTCTCTCTATAAAGATATTTTGTATACCATGTTCATGTTTAACATCAAAACTATAATGACTCATAGCTGGAAAGCACATTTTCTTTCTAACAAAAGGGAAATAAGTGCAGAACAATTACTACAAAATGAAAATATCTAATTACATGACTTTAGGTTGACAAGCTGAACAAAAAAAAATCTAGATAAATACTTCCTGCATATGATTAACATTTTATAGCAAAGACTATTTGTTAACGAGTAAATGCAAGGTGAATATTTGTCTACGTTAAACAAAATGAGTGTAAAAGAAAAAAAAAGAAACTTAAATTTTGTTGGTAGAAACTTTACAAGCATTTTAGTGGAAAGAGTAGGTTCAAAAACATAATGAAATTACACTCAGAATAGTGGTGACAGAATAGTGGTGACAGAAGAGTGGTGACAGAATAGTGGTGACAGAAGAGTGGTGACAGAAGAGTTCTGACAGAAGAGTGGTGACAGAAGAGTGGTGACAAAAGAGTGGGTAATAGAGCCAGTTGAGTTCAAGAAATTGTTACAAGATACTTGTGTTGTTGCCATCAGAGCAAAAATGAATGCAAACAGAAATGAAAGCATTTCTTTGTCTGTAACTATGGGATAAAAAATGCACAATTACTGCCAAAACTCTCAATATTACATGATTTGATTTTTTTTTTCTATATAGAACAAAATTAATTATTTACCACTAATTAACTAATTGGTTATTTTTTTAAAGTTGAATTATGTGTTGTCATCAACAAAGAATAATTCTGTAAAGTTTTAACTTCATTCAAGAATAAGGAGTATGAGTTATAATGTGTACAAGGTTTTATACCAGACAGAGTGAGTTGATAGAAGCCTTGTAGACATTTCAGGAAAAAAACAAAAAGAATAAGCCTAGAACAACAAAAACTAAAGCTGAAGAACACTTTTTTTCCTTTCTATTTTTTTGTTATCATAACATCTGACTGTAATTTCTGTTTAAAGTCATTTCTCATTTGTCTTGCTGACAGCTACATAGATACAGACTAAATATGAATAGATGGGTGACAACCATAGAACAGAATCCAGCTCAGTCAAAGATGGGTTGTTGCTAGTTCTTCCATCTACTTGTTCAGGTTGATATCAATGACACTTAAGCAGGGGTTCTCAAACTGGGGGTCGATTGACCATTTGCCAGGGGTTGCCTAAGACCATCGAAACTATGGATTGTTAGTGCCATTTCTTCTATTGCTATATATGTGTGTGTTTGTGGGGAGGGTCGCGGCAGAGTGGGGGATTGTAAAAAGGGGTTGCCGAGTTTAAAAGGTTGAGAACCTCTGCAAAAAAGGAACAGACATAATGACAGCTGCTGATTAGTGTTTTGGCTACACTTATGGGCATAACAGTGATTCTTAAAGTGTGTCCCTTACAGCCCTGGAACTGTCCCATCTTATTAACACAGTTAACAGGAACCAATTAAAACCTAAGATGTCAAGGATGCCCAGGGCAAGGGCAATACGAAAGGAAAATTGTGTGTGATTTCAGCTTTTAAAAAAAAAAAAATTAAAAATCCTTCCCCAAAAAACACCAGTTTCTAAAATTCATAAATGATACACATTTCTGAAATAAAAAAGGTACAGCAACATTCTATAAAAAAAAAAAAAAAAGTATTTGTTCAATTGTGTACATAGTACATTTTTTGTACAATATTAATGAAATAAAAACAGTCATCAAGAATACAAAGCAAAAGTTTTTCTGTTCATCACAGCAGCAAAATAAACTAGTCCAATGAATAAATCACAACACTGATTTTATATACACGCATAAGCTGTTCACCTTATATAGCTTCTGTACAGCGGAGATCACATGCCATTGATGATGACTGATAATACTGAACAATCTTTAAACCATAACACATAAATAAAAAAAAGATCATGGCAACTGTTTAACAAGAAAAATAATATTTCTAACTCTTAGTAATATGATATGTAGAATCTAATAACACCGTAACACACGTTAGAAATTTTTTAAAAATATAATGGCTTCAAAAGTTATTTGTTATACTGGATTGTGAAGAAATGAGTTCCAGTAGAAAGAAAAACATCATTGGAGTTCCAAATGAATTTCACATAAGATACACCTCTAGGTTAGAACTAACAGAAATAGATGACATACTCTATGTCCACTGAATACTTACCCCTTACAGATGGATTGTGAAGAAATGAGTTCCAGTAGAGAAAAACATCATTGGAGTTCCAAATGAATTTCACATAAGATACACCTCTAGGTTAGAACTAACAAAAATAGATGACATACTCTATGTCCACTGAATACTTACCCCTTACAGATGGATTGTGAAGAAATGAGTTCCAGTAGAAAGAAAAACCTCATTGGAGTCCAAATGAATTTCACATAAGATACACCTCTAGGTTGGAACTAACAAAAATAGATGACATACTCTATGTCCACTGAATACTTACCCCTTACAGATGGATTGTGAAGAAATGAGTTCCAGTAGAGAAAAACATCATTGGAGTTCCAAATGAATTTCACATAAGATACACCTCTAGGTTAGAACTAACAAAAATAGATGACATACTCTATGTCCACTGAATACTTACCCCTTACAGAGCAGTCCAATTTCCTGTTCTCAACAAGAATACTACAACTAAAAAATACTGAAATGTCTTGATACAACTGTGTAATACCTTTATTCTTAGGTCAGTTAGTGCTCTCATTAGATTCATGATTCAAGTTTGTCTTACTATCTGTAAATGAGTCCATTTTGAGAAACAAAACAAAGAAACAAAAGTCTTCTTTTCAATTATGTTAGAAATTACAGACATTTCTTCAAAGAAGGGAGTTGGAGTCTTCATGCATGAAGACACTGTGACATCTATAGGAGCTAAAAACCTGTAACTAAAAAATAATTTACAAACTAGTTTTCAAGAATCTGAATAAAATGCATCATATAGAATCAAGATGTTGAGGGTGAATTACTTTTTGAAAGGTTGATGGCTAATAATGCCTAGATAATTCTGAACATATAAAACAAAATCACAAAAGCCCTAATTAGGCCTTTTAAAGCAAATGAATAAAAAAAATCATAACACCAACAGTAACATTGTAAATTTTTTTTAAAATCATAACACTAACAGTAACATTATTGTAAATCTATCTCATAACATGAAACTAAAGTAACTACATCTAGAATCAGGGTTTGGAAATTACTTGGTCATCAGTCAGCATCGATCTAAATAATAAATTGGTGACAGTGATGATCAGCCATAACATTAAACTATACAGCCTCCACCATGTAACCTTTGGCAGTTAGCATTCATATAAAGAAAGAAGGTAAAATGAAACTTTTCTAACATGAAACAATTAAATTGGATCCATCAGCTAGACCAATCAAAATTTAGACTGAATATTTTTTGTGTGGATAACTTGTGTAATTCCTTAACAACAAAGATCCTATACAAAATATTTTAGGTTCAAAAGGGGATCTAGTTTTACAAAATAATCATGAATCAAAAAGGTGTCGAAAGTATTTTTTCGCAAAAGATTTTGATATAGTTTAGAAATTTTAGATCTACTTGTTTTATCTAATCAAAGGTAACAGTACCAATTTAACTTCTTCAATGAAAAAGCTTCATTTTATTAGAGTGGTGCAGAGTGGAGTAAATGATGTTGTCAGGAAGTAGCATGACCTACACAAGATAGACAGGCCAAAAGTAGGATAAGAAATCAAAGGTTAAAAGAGACTGCCATCAAGAAAGGCTTGAAGATGATTAAAAAAACCTCAAAGAAATTAGAAGCGGTTAGAAAGAATGGTATCAGTAATTTAAAAGCATGTAAAAATTAAAAATATGACATGTATTAGGAACATATAGAGTATAGTATTAATTGAATTAATATCTTAAGATAGATAATAATATCTATTCATTAGGTAATACTCTTGGTACTTAAAGAAAATTGCACTTTTTAAAAATAACTTTTTTCTTAAGGTACTGTATGCTCCAATGAGCAAAGCCCTTTAAATTAAAGCTTGGAGTTACCATTACTTAATTATAGCTAGAGACCTGATAGCATTCCAATCTGAAATGTATACGAAGATTATAGTATTACTAGGAAGTAAATGATACCTGATTAGGTTCAAGGTCACTGAATAGCATGTAATTATACAACAACGTAGGTAAGTGCAAACAGGCTATCTTTTTTCCTACTTGCACCCCATGCCCCATTTGCTTACGAATAGTTCTTCTGCACTGTCTTAATAAACTCTGAGGCTGAGAAACAAGCTGATGTATCATTGACACAAATTCCGAATTGTCAGGATCATGGAAAACATTGCACAGGTTCATCTTCCGCAGAACAGAAGCACCTTCTTCAGCATACGCTGAGACCAGCCACTGAACTAGAACAGGACTTGCTTTATGAACTGCATGTGTCATTGGGGAACAGAGGACGCAGGGCGCAAAGACAGATTCTGTCTCGCTGAGGAAATCACAGTTACACATCAATAAGAGCTTGACCACTGGAAGGTTAAGGTTGTCCACAGCATACCACAGAGGTAGAGTGTTGAAATGGTCAGTCTCATTTGGGCTGGCCCCTTGGGTCAATATTTTCTCTATAACAAACTTGTCCATGTTTCTATAGACTGCTTCAGTCAATGCTGTATAAGCATCCCCTTGAAGCTTCTGAACAGAGCAGCTTTGAGAGAGGAGATACAGGATGACAGGGGTCTTTGTTGTACGGATAGCACAGATGAGTGGCGTGACACCTTCAAAGTTACGAGCATTGATGCTCAGTCCACACTGGATCAGGAGTTTACAGCACTCAATGCTGCCACCTTCGGCTGCTAGATGCAAGATAGATAACCCTTGCCTTGTCATGTGATTCATTTCTGCTCCACTTGATATCAACAGCTTTAAAGTCTGAAAGAAAGAATTCATTAACTTATGTTTCAAAGACATTTACTAATTAATTTATTTAATAAAAAGACTGAACAAACATTCTGTTTCATCATATTAAAAGACATTTTTTAAAACACAAAAATCGACTTTTAAATACACCAAGGAAGCTATTAAGAGTACAGATTGCACTATCCAACATGTATTGCACTAACTAACTGCCTGGTCCTGTGGTAAGTGCTCTGTACCATCACCTCGATGGTCCCAGGTTTCAAACCTGCCTGCTGCCTTCCAACACCACCCTGCAGAAGTTTTGGGCTAGGGTGTAGTAATCATTTCAAAGAAACCTCCAAGACAAGTAAAACAGAACAAAGAAAAGGACTTAATGTAACACAAAACAAACAAAAAATCTATTTCTAAAGCAATAACACTAAAGCAGCTGCGAAGGGAAATAAGCACAACTGTAAAAACTATGATTAACTAGCCAGGTGAAGCCAGTGCTATCAAGTTAGTAAATAAAAAAAAATATAAAAAAAAACACTATGGATTAACAGCCATGTGCTATGGTATTTTACACACGTGTAATCAGGCATTACTATTTTTAACACTGAGTAAAAAAAATCAAATAATTTAAGACTAACAATGATATTAAAAAGAATTAGCTCTTTGCGTATGTCAACTACACATCTGGTTAGTACTATAAATAACAATAGCACACATTCTAAATAAACTATTCCTTATTTACATTTAAAAAGTTGGCAGCCTTATACTAGTTAAGTTTAAAATCAACTTAATGCAATAAAAAGTTTTTACTTTCTTGACATTTTGACCATATGTATATTACAATGAAAAAAAAATACTATTGATGAGGTCCTCAGGTCTTAAAAATGAAATAGTTGATTAATAAAACGACATGTAACAAGCTGGTTTCATAATTATTCTTGTCTATATCGGCTAATTTCTCTTTGCACTCCTTCTGTCCACCCCCATTCACAGACCAACGGATCTATACTTGTAAATATATTACTTCATTTCTCAAAATGAATCATTTCTCTGTATGAAATATCTGCTGTCTATATAGGGAAGCCTACATATTAATTATTTACTCTATTTGTACTATAAAAAAACAACAACTGGGTTTTGAAAATAGTTTACAAGTTAAGACCAAAGCAACTTTTTTTACTTGATGTTTAAAGATTTCTTTTCAATGATTTATTCCCGACTATTAGTGTGTCTGTTCTCTATAAACCATATTCACTTATCAAGCAACAAATGTAAATGTATTTCAGTTGCCATATGTATTTTCCAAATCTAATATTTATTAAGTGCACATTACAAGTCAGGACTTTAGTTAAACTTGATGTCATCATTGAACTGTTTAGTTTTAATTGTAACTGTAATTTAAGTTTTTGTTGAGCAGTTTAAAAAAAACAATAAATAAACTAACAGCTAAATATTCTGGTCTTCTAAAAAAATTATTTTTTTTAAATGACCGACAAATAAACATGGCAATGAAAATCTCAGCATAAAACTGATGACCTATATTTCTGAGCCTGACTATCCCAGTGGGTACTTTTAAAATCAGCACAATGTTTTCAAAAAGACTAAAAATAAATGTGTTCATATTGGTGAGGGGGATACTTGGAAAATCTTAAGTTTATCAAAGGGCTACATAGAAAAAAAAAAAAAAGACAATTCCTAGTTAATGTAATGCACCTCTAAGTTTCCTTTCATCGCAGCCAGCATTGCTGGGGAGCATCTATCTCCATCCAGGCTTTCCAAGTGGGCGCCTGAGTCCATCAGTATCCTACAACAGTCTGCATAGTTCCTCTCTGCTGCATAGTGCAGCGCTGTTCTGCGGTTGTAGGCCACCATGTTCACATTACACTTGGCATCTAGCATGAGCTGCAGGACTTTCTTGTGTCTCTCCAGAACTGCCAGCATCAATGGGGTGAAACGGCGGATGTCTTGAGCATCTATTTCAGCCCCATGGTGTAGAAGAACCTGTGTTTAGATGAAAGGAGAATAGACAAAATAATAAGAATAGGAATTCATGTCATTCTTAGGGACCAAAAAAGAATTCAAACTAAGGATGTTTAATACATAAAGACATTTTCTACAATGCAGTCACTGTGATAGTAAGTGTTTGTTTGGAGTGACTAGTAGTGTATTGTGTGTGACCATGTATGGACAAGCTAGTTGACCCTTACAGTTGTACTTGGTTGAGTGAACAGCTTATAAAGTGTGCAAAGTATAAATGTGTAAAAAAGGAGTCAGTAAACAACAAGGCACTAAAGTGTATAACATGTCAGAATGTCAAGATAATAAAGATGTGTGTTTATTGTTATTTTATAGTGCATTTCAGATATCTATTACAGTTACCTCAATCTATTGAGATTGTAAAGAAAACTGGTTTAGAGAGTTGAGCCCTAATACTCAGAGGAAATTCTATTTCTGTAAATTTTATAAATTTTGAACAAGTAACAATTTAAAAAAAAATCAATTTCTACTTGACCCGCATGATTTTCTGTCAACTTAGCTAATCAGCTGTACTTATATGATTTATTGATTCAACTTTTTGCTCAAGTTTTTGCCTTCACATGTTGAATCAAGAAATGGTAATAAAAGACAATATTATCATTATGAGTGGTTTACAGAAACAAAAAAAAAAAAAAAGAAACTATTTCCATTATTAACAGGATAAAAGAAGTTCACAATGTTCACCTTACAACAGGCAGTCCAACCTTCTTTGGCAGCATAATGTAGAGCAGTTGTTCCACTGTGACTGACCCTGTTTACATCCGCTCCCTGGGCCAGGTACAGCAAGACTAGATTGATGTGACCTTTCTCTGCTGCACAGATCAGTGGTGTGTTACCAAAAGTGTCTTCATCTTCAAGCCCAGCTGAAAACAAATTTACTAAGATTCTCAGTCAATGAAACAATCCTATCTTTTTTTATTTCTACCTTAATAAAAAGAACTTGAAAATTTAAGAATGAGATTACTTCAGTCGTTTCTTTTCGCTTTAATGTTAGAGCTTAATACTTGTAATACATTTTTTTCAATGATGTTTATAAGGATATTGCTAATTTCAGCGTGGCCACTAGAATCAGAATTTAGTTATGAACTTCTTTCAGAGTTAAGTTATTTCCGCAAGCAGCTCCCATCTATCAATCTCACTATGTTTAAGAGCCTTATTAGTAGACTATTAATTTAGTTTTGAGTCATTTAGCTTTTGCGGCAGATTAAGCAACTTATCCTATGCTTGAATGGCACATAGAAAGAGTTATACAATTTTGGCCTGACGTTTGAAAAAAATCTTTTTAAAAACATTCCTTTTTTTTTTTTTTTGGTTTGTCTTTAGCTTTTTTAAAAAATTTTTTTTTAAGCCTATCTTACCTTTGCAGGTTATCAGATAAGAGCACACCTCATAGTGACCATATTCAGTAGCTCTGTGCAGGGCTGAACATTCTCGATGGCCCCTGCGATTAATGGAAGCATGATTCTCTAAAAGAAGCTTGACAATATGCAGATGACCTTCGCTGGCTGCTATGATCAGGGGAGTATCATCTTTTTCATTCCTTATATTCACATTAGCTCCTGTGGCTATCAGCATTTTACAAATCTCTAAATGTCCTAGAGAGAATTAAATTGAAAAAAAAATTAAAATAAAATAAAATAATTTCATTGGTCTACACAAATGAAAATTCAGTTCAACTACAATTGTCCACCTCAGCATTACTACTAAAACAATAACAATATAGATGCAAAAGCAAACAAGATTTGTATAAGTAACATAAGCACACACACAACCAGCACTTTATGAATTAGGTTTCTATGTACTTCTTGGTGTTGACAAGTGATCTTGAAACACCATGACTGAAAGATGATGGTGTGAAAGGTCTAGATAATATTTTTTAAGGCTTTTAAAATACCATGAGCTGTTGAAAAATCAAGTTTGTTTAACAAATATTTGACTTGGTAATCAGAAGACCAGAATTATAGAACAACATAGATGTAATTTTGACCAATACTGACAAAAGAAATAAAAGTATTGTAAAAATTCAAATGTAAAGTTGATACCCAGAAAACTAAACTGCAAGTAACAATCAATTTTTTTTTCTCACTATTTTCAAAGATTCTGTCTTCAATACAGAAAAAGAGGGACTAGGGAGAGATCTAAATGTCAATGCTGAATAAAACTGTATACTGCAAGCTTCTGGTCTTCTACAACAAGGAATAAGTCAAGAAGAACACATGAAACAAGTTTTCTTTCCATAAATACAGGGTTTTTTTATGCTTAAGATCTCATGACCTATCATAACAAATCTAACACCTCTAACCAATTTTTTTATATTTCCTATAATCAATGAAAAAAAAAATGGTTTGTAAATGGAAAGATTTTCAATAGGAACACATTATTATGCAGCAGGGTCCTCAGATGACCAAAGAATGCCTTAATTAAAAAAGAAAACGACAGAAAAACATGTGAAGATCTTATACTTCACTCTCCAGACAAACAATAGCATTGTAACCACATAAAAACCTGATTTTTTTTTTAGCCACAAGTAATGACATTAGTATTATCAATACAAATGTTTACTTTTGGAAACAGTGTTTTACCAATGATAAACCCCAAGCTTAAACAAATGCGAATCTCATACAACCAACATACCTATCTGAGCAGCAAGGTGCAGTGCTGAGTTCCCCTCAGTACCTCCTAATGTGTTGACCTGACAGCCCCAAGTAATAAGAAGGCTAGTAATCTCCACACAACCGACCATGGCTGCATGCATCAGAGGAGTCATTCTGTTACTGTCCACACAATCTTCAAAAATTAGAAAGTACAAATATAAAAAAAGGTAACAATTTGATTCTAAGACCTGTGGCTTTAAACCTTTAAAGATTCAAGTGTGATGCTTCAATACAGTTTCTAGTTGTCTGTGTCATAGTACTCAATATTACAGAGGATAACTAAAAACAAATAAGGGGTCCATTAATGATCCTAAAATTATTTACTTATGATGTTATAGGACAATTATACATCTATTAAACAAAAACCTTTAAATTTAGTTTCATTTTCTGTATTTTAACCCTCTTGAGATGGAGCATTTGAGCATGTCTTGTGCCAAAGAGAGGGAGCACTATTTCCAGACTAAACACTTCTCTTACAAAATATTTACTAACAAATAAACTAATTACTTGACATACACACAAAACTATATATATTATTGTAGGGAAATGAATGACCAAATACAATCTTATAGAAACCATCTATAAATATTAACATTTATTAAAATAAGTCAAGCTAATTTGCATTATTTAAGTGCATAAATTTAAAAAAAAAATTTTCATAACAGAACTGAATTAAAAAAGGTAAGAGTTTTTAAAGATGTTTAAGGCCTGAATAAGTCCTAATACATGTATTGAGGGAAACAAGGCACATGGAGACCCTTCAGACACTTCTGTCACATTATTTGACTACTTTTCTTACCCCTCCCCCAACCAGGTACCATGGAAACAAACACCTTCATTTTGGCAACAGTGACAGCCACCCATTTATGACCCAGGGATCTTCTTGTGAGCTGTTTGTTGGTCAGAAAGTTGGCGTCATATTTATTAGTCTCCCTGACAAACCTTTGAACTAAATTGATAGCAAAAAAAAAACATAAAACAGTCTACAGGGTGTTAATCCCTTGGGGCTCCAATGGGTCTTCTCTATCCAGCTCCTCACCCTTACCTCTAAACCATGTTACCATGAATAGACATCGTCAACACCATATTAGATCTAAAGCTTTCCTCAATACTGCCCTGAATTTTATTAGGACTTTCATAGGTATCAAAATCAGAGTCAGCTTTCATCAATATCACTGCCTGACGTTAAAATTTTCACCTGTCACTTGCTAACTTCAAAAATCAATACAAACAAATTATCGTATAAAAACAGTGAAGGAAGCCGCCATTACATTCTAACATGTAAAAATATTAAGAACTAATCTGATTGGCTGATACAAACACTGTCTAGCCAATCTTGTGTTTGGAAACATTGCGGCCAATAGATTGGCCGCTTTTGTCTTTTTTGCCAGATGGCATTGGGCCGATAGATTGGCCGCGTCGTTAAAACATATTTAACTTGAAACATTTTGCAAAATGTCTCTGATATATGAGAATCAAATAAAAAAAAAAAATAGTTCCTACAAACTTTGTTCTCATGAAAAGTGTATATAGAAGTGCATTAGTTAGAAGATCGTGTAGTACAAAAGTGTGAAAGGAAATACAGTTTTTACAACATAAATATTTCATACTTTTTTGTTCTCAAGACTACTTTATCTTTGTACAAATAATCACAGCTTCATTAGGCTTAAAGTTTATTTCAAAGCAAAAAAAAAACAACCTTACCTTTATCTACTCCCATGGTCAGTAAAATGGCTGCACAGTTCTCAGCAAAAAAATTACATGATTTAAATAACAGTGACTCCAGCTCCTCTGGACTTGCTTTCTGGATGACAAGTGATTTGAACACAGTGTAGTCATCTAACATGATGGCATCATCCATCTTTAACTTTCTTTACTGGCAAGAATGTGGCAATCAAGGCATCACTTTTCTAAATACAAAATTGTATGCTTTTTATAGATTTTTGTTGCAGCATAAATAGGCACTGCATATATATTTTAAAAATGAAAAAAAAATTACATGAAAATGTACTCTTTGAAATATCAAAATGCTCGTTCTATTAGACTTATAAATTACAGATGATCCTTCAAAAGAGAAGATAATAAGTTAAATAAGTCAAGTATTCTAAGGTCTAGAATCTCTAGTCCCCTATATTATAATAATATAGACAATATAGTCTATTACCAGATAAAGATACTTATATAAATCAAAATCTCTCTCTCTCTCCCATAGATGCTTATAATTCTTTTCATGACTCTCTTTCCCTTCCCTCCACTGCCTGTTTGATAGGTTGTGACACTACACGCTTAGTGTATACCTCTCCTCACCGCCAATTCACCTGGTGTGATCACCTACAGTTGCCATGGTCTCTAGCTTCAAATTAGCAGCCCGCACTTTTTCCTTCATTTATAAATTATATATTCTAGGTATTTCGATCTAGGTCATGTTTATTCATTGAAAAAATCATAGATTTATTAATCCCAATAATATTTCTTATTATGATTTTGCTTTACATACATGGTTACCGACAATCTAAAAACTGCCACCTGCTTTAGAAAAACAGAACAAAAATACCGGAACATATCTAAAACTGGACATGCGCAGTCCCGAAATGTCGATTTTTGCTCCAAACATAAAAACAAATGAATTACAAACAAAAAAAGTGATGCATTCAATGAAGGAAAATTTGATGGGCTGTCCAAAATAAAGGAATATGAGAGCCTCCTCTAGCTTTATATAATATCTATATAATGTATAAATTATATAGACTATATAAAATATATATAATTATATATATATATATATATATATATATATATATACTATATTATAATTATATATAATATAGAGTAGATCTATATACTTATATATAGATCTAGGTCTACAGTCTAGATCTACGTTCATCTAGTAAAAAAATAATTATAATTAATTATAATAATATAGATTAGATCATTGATTACTGAATCATTCTAGATAATAAGATATGATCTATATAATTATAAGTATATTAACTTATAATTAACTAGTATTAGTATTAGATTCTATATAATAGTTATAATACTCTAAATATGATATAAAAAAAAATATATAATAATATAGCATAGGCATAGCCATAGCCAGCCATACTCATACTACTGTACATAGGGAGGTGAAATTCCGGAACTTCCAGTGTCCAAAAAATGACGTAAAAACTTGAGACAAGAGTTTTTGATGATGGATAACATTTTTGTCTTTAACAATGTTTTTGAAAAAAAAAAAAATTTATTTAAATATTTTGCATTGAAAGTATATACATTTTTATTTTTGCTGACACTCATCACAGAAAATGATGGAAAAACTTGAGACAAGAGTTTTCCTTATTGCTACATAGGTCTTTGTTTGAAATCGATTATGCTCACTATATATAAAGATATCATTGCTAAAAAGAGTGAATTCAATTACTTTTGATGATGGATAACATTTTTGTCTTTAACAATTTAAAAAAAAAAAATTTATTTAAATATTTTGCATTGAAAGTATATACATTTTTATTTTTGCTGACACTCATCACAGAAAATGATGGAAAAACTTGAGACAAGAGTTTTCCTTATTGCTACATAGGTCTTTGTTTGAAATCGATTATGCTCACTATATATAAAGATATCATTGCTAAAAAGAGTGAATTCAATTACTTTTGATGATGGATAACATTTTTGTCTTTAACAATTTTAAAAAAAAAAATTTATTTAAATATTTTGCATTGAAAGTATATACATTTTTATTTTTGCTGATACTCATCACAGAAAAGTCGTACCCTGTTGATTTTTTTTTCCTGCTAATAGTACATGTGTCTGGCTATATTCCTACCAATTTTCAGATCAATCTATTGTCAACATCGAACAAACTTGAAAAAAAAAATAACATTGACCTCAATGGACTTTTCCGTTTTTATTTTTTTTTTATAGAAGATATTGTTTGTCACCAACAAATGAAATTATAATCTTGTATTATTAGCTACAGATCTAGATACTTTTGAAAGATTTTTTTACCTTGCAATTTAAAAAAAAACGCATTTGAAAAAAATTGTTTCAGGCGATTTTGATCCCAATTTTAAAATATTTTGTAATTTTCTGCCATCACAACGCCGCCATCATGTCCCCGCCTCTCTGACATTTCTTGTAGATCTAGACCCGATAATTTGTTTATTTCATCAATATTTACATTTTAAACAACTGAAGTTCATAAATATAAATGAAATCAGAATTGTGAGCTAGAAATTTACTACGAATACTAGATCTACTATTAAATTTCTTATTTAATAAGTAGATCTATCGTCTACGAAACTCAATCCCAACTTTTTAACTTTTGACCTTGGGGGTGTGTCTCGCCGGCTGAGTCAGCGACAAGCTCTCACTTCACTTTTTCCATGTCAACCAATGTTAGGTCAAAACGGCACAAAAAAGATCATAACTTTCTTAATGTTAAACATACAGTCATAATTTATACACCATTAGAAAGTTCTTTTAAAGTATTTTATGATGTACTAACGAAAAATTGTTTTTTCAAAGATAATTTTTATTTTCACCTTCCTACTGTACACTCACCTAACACTGTACTACTCAGTACTGGCCATTGCCTGGTTAATACAAATGATAGTTTATTGATACATAAGATCATTGATCTAGAAATCTAGATGATAAGTTACAAGTTCAAGAATCAAGTTGACATGACTATTACCTATGCCTAGGCTATGACATAAAAAATGATAAATTACCAAATAAAAATATAAATGATATATCCGCTGTTTATACTGAAACTTTCAGAGCTGGCACCGTTGAATTGCACTGTGCCCATCATATTTTGGTGGAAAGATATGATTACATTTAGTAGCTTGGGTGGGCAGCCTATTAACTGTAAAATTTTAAAGAGGCCATCTCTGCTAACTAGATCGATAGCCTTTGTCAGGTCAATAAAGCAATGTATAAAGGCATCCTTTGTTCTCTGCACTTTTCCTGGAGTTGGCGGATGAAGAAAATCATGTCAATCATGGATCTCCCTGAGCGGAAGCCGCATTGTGATTCTGGGTAGACCCGATCAGCGAGTTTTTGTAGCCTGGGAAGTATCACTCGAGCAAAGACTTTGCCTATAATACTTAAGAGGGAGATTCCCGTGTAATTGTTGCAGTCGCTTCTGTCACCTTTGTTCTTATACAGTGTAATGATTTTAGCATCCCGCAGGTCTTGTGGCACAGCACCTTCTTGCCAACATTTACAAAGCAGTTCGTGTAGAGGTTGGATTAGAGTAGTTTTGTATTGTTTTAGAAGATCTGGGGGGATACCATCGCATCCGGGTGCTTTGCGGGCAGCAATGTTGTCTATGGCTTTGTTGAGCTCTGAAAGGGTGGGTGTTTCATCTAGCTCGTTCATTGTGGGTAGTTGTATGATGGCTTTAAGGGCTGAGTCAGAGACTGAGCTTGTTGTGGCGTAGAGCTCAGAGTAATGTTCCACCTATCTGTGCATTTGTTGGCACTTGTCTGTGATAATTTCCCCAGTGGTTGATTTCAGAGGTGCTGTCTTGTTTTGGGAGGGTCCGAGAGCCTTGTTGATTCCTTCGTACATCCCTCTTATGTTGCCCACTTGGGCTGCGAGCTGAATACTCTCACTGAGCTCTACCCAGTATTCATTGGCACAGATCCTTGCTGTCCTCTGTGCATTGGCTCTAGCTTCTTTCAGGTTTAGCAGGTTGCGATGGGTAGGTTTTGCCTTGTAAGTAGCGAGTGCATCTCTCTTTGCTCTGATGACAGGTGCTAAAATAACTGCTTTAGAGTCGAACCAATCATTTTGTTTTGTAATTTTTCTTCCAAAGATTTCCAGGGAAGTCTTTTGTATGGTGGACTTGATTATACTTGATATGATATATAATATATATTCATATAAATATAATATAATGATATAATTATAAACATACTAAATTCTAAATACTTACATACTATACTTATACTAGTCTATACTAAATTTCTATACTATCATAGCGCCATTGGTCAATTAGGTCTATTAACAGTAACCCTAGTCTATTCTACTCTATAGATCTAGTCTAGAGTCTAGATCTAGACTTTTCTGGATGTAGATTCTATATCGACATTCTAAGATTCTAGATTAAATTTTGTTTTCCTCAATTTATTATTGTCCAGAATTTTTAAAGAGGTAGCTATGCAATCATTTAGTTACAGAAACAAAAAAAAAACATTTATTATTCTATAGAATACAATTAGTAATTTAATAAAATATTTTTTCAAACTTAAAATAAAAAAAAATAAAAAAAAATAGTAAACAATAATTTCAATTATTTACAAATTGATAATGCATCCAGAACAAACAAACAAACAAAAATATTTTTATAGATGTTTTTCCTGGCATTGTGCTTATCGGATACGCAAAAAAAAATAAACAATAACCTAGATTTTAATCCATTTGCGGAACTATTATTTACTATACTAAGAAGATATCTGCAACTTGTGGGTCTCACCCCTCAATTAATGTCGATGGGTAAGGGTCGAGGGCAGGGGCGGACTGGCTATATGGGCATTTGGGCAAATACTCGGTGGGCCGGTACCCAATAGGGCGGTAGGGTCATCGAAATGGCCGCATCGATGCCACTAAGGCACATATCAAATTGTTAAAGGTTTTATAATATTATCTTATAAAAGCGTCGTGTTTAAAAACAATAATCTTTCACAGACTCTACTACGTTTTAATTTAACATATTTTCCGAAAAAAATGTAATAGCCTTCATCCGTAGACAGTGCTACTAGTGGGCTTCGCACTCTTTGAAGGCCTATACATACTTAGTGATTAAAAAGCAACATTATAAGGCCTATAGTTCCTATAAAGAGTTCACTGTATGCTGTCATATCGATACATTAGTAAACTTAACATAATGATTTTGAGGACAGGTAGACCTAGAAATGGATGCCCATCATATGATATAGAATTTGTGGGTATAGTAAAGTATAGTAAAGCCCGGGCCGATTTTGACTTCCAGTCCGCCCCTGGTCGGAAGGGGTGGCGGTTCGTTGTGTTAACAAGAGTGACAATGTTGTATTTTACATTCAAATTTGACTATTATACAACAAAAAAAAAATCAAGGAATTTAAGTCTGTGGGATGATTAATGTAGTATGCTATTTGACATGACTACGCACAACCATTTACTAATTGCGATATGCATATTTTGTCACATCTAGATATATGATCTAGCTCAGACAAAGCCGCTTTTCGTCGTCTCCCGGCAAGGGCCTTTTTTTTTTGGGTGGGGGACTCAAAAGTATTTATAATATAGGCCTATATCTAGCTCTTCGGTGGGGCTCCCTGACAAACATTTGAACTAAATTGACAGTTTAAAAAAGCATAATAAACAGTCTACGGGATGCTAATCCTTTGGTGTTCAAATGGGTCTTCTCTATCCTGCTCAACTCTCGATCACCCTTAATCATCTCTAAACCATGTTACCATGATAGACATCTAGATCTAGCAGTGTAAACTTAATTAGATCTAAATCTTTCCTCAATACTACCCTTATTTTTATTAGGGCTAGCGGAGTAAATAAAATCAGAGTCAGCTTTCATCAATATCTCTTAAATGTAGCCTACTCCGTCCTCCTCTAAGGTCGCAAAAAAAAAATCGCATGCGGTCATCATCCCATACGGTGTAGATGCCCGACCCCGCCTACTTGTCGAATGGTTCATATATAAGCTTCTAGTACAACTTTCTTAATCATAATATTTTCTAACGGTTTTCTAGCCAGTCTATGCCCATTGATGGAGGCCTAGCGTTCGAGAAGCCCAAGATGCCTCTTACAGAGCACCCATCTATCTGAGCCATACAGGGGCGTAGCTAAGAATTTTCAATTGTTTGATGGTTTGACCTCTTTGGGGGCCCCTGCATTTTGCGTAAAATTTAATTTTTAATGTAAAAACACTAATTTGGGGGCCCGGGGGATTTTCAAATTCTCCCCCTCCTCCCACAGCCTAGCTACGCAACTGGAGCCATACAAAAATGTGGCGAGATCCAATGCTTTTTGTTGGTAGAACAAAAAAAAAAGAGACTTATTACGCCTTACACATTTAGAGGCGAACAAAAAAAAAGGAGGCTTCTTTATTTGAAGTAAGACATCGATTCAAAGCGTTTTCTTGTAGTTGACGTCAATTTAAATACGTCTAACAACACGCGGACTCTTCTCACATTTAGATTTAGAATGCATTTTTTGCAGATCAAAATGCACGAAACCGCTTGACCTCGCTTGGGGATAGCTAACAGCACTCTCCCATGAGGATAGCTTACAGCACTCTCCCAAACTTCCTAGCTGAAGAAAGATAAAGGAAAAACGCAGACGCTCCTTTTCACTATTGAAACTGTGCGCTGTAGACACAAGTAGAATGCATTCATACAGCTCAATCCTGGAAATCGCTGTGCCCCGCATGGGCACTTAATACATTAACACCCCCCCACACACACACACACCAACCTAATTGAGGAGAGGAGGAAAATCTTAAAAGGCTTTGCTATAAATGATAACGGCGGTCTCAACAGCATATTAGTTGCAGAATGGAATATGTTTAATGCAAAGACGCTGAAAGCAGAAATGAAACTTCAATAGATCCAGACAGTGAAAGGTTCTGTTTGTACTAATGTGACAAAATAAGATCGCAGCAAGGTATGTGTGGCAATGTAAAAGCTCTGCATTCTTATTTAATATTTGAACTTGACCAAAATGTTTTATCAGAACTATAAATATTTATTATATTTATTTTGAGTCTATTGAGATGAATTATTATTATTATTTTAAAATAAAAAGTTAAAAATATTGTTAAAAAAAAACGAAATTTAACGTTTTACTGATAAATTTAACTTTACCGAAAAAGAACTAAAATTCTTTCAAAATGGCCGACATGACTACGTCGTATAGTACACAAAATAAAGATACCTATTCTGTGGATTTAAGTTCTTTGTCAACTTCAGAGTCTACTAGCAATATAAAACAGTATTTTTCCAGTTTAGAAAGCCCACAAAAGTATATGCCCACGCAGGATGAATTCCAGTTTGTACGGGCTAATTCAATAGAAGGTGAAAATAAAAATTCTTATACTTATAAGACTTATTTAACTTATTATGACTTATAAAATAACTTATATAAATATAAAATAATAAAAAATCTTTTTTAAAAAAATTAAATCTTATCATAAATGATTAAAATAAATCATTTAATAATTTATCAATTTGTGTATTTGACAAGTCACAATTATAATTATTATAATCAATCAAAGTTAATTATTCTAGATTATTCGTTATTTAAACTTATTCTAAAAAATAGAAATTTAAATTTAAGTAAAATGTATGGTAGATCAACTAAAAATTTAAAAATGATAAAATCTAAAACTAAAGTTAAGACTAGATAATAGATATCTAATTCTGGAGGGCTTCCTGGTCGTACGGTTTGCGTGCTGGACTGTCGTTCAGATTCAGATTTATTGATGGTCCCGGATTCAAACCCTGCCCGCTCCCATCCCTTGCCCTCCTGCGGGAGGTTTGGACTAGGTAGCAATTATCTTCAACTCTGAAGGAACATTGTATCCGAAACAAAAAAACAACATTTTACAACTCTAAATTCTAATCAACTATTATCAACTTATGATCAGGCTTCTCAAGACTAACCTAAACTATAGATCTAATTGTCTAGAATTCAGATCTAGATCTAGATCTAAATCTAATTGAATACTAATTTCAAGTCTAAATAGAATTAAATTTACTATTTATATTATTCTTATAATAATAAATTAGATTTGTAATTTCTTGGCTAGTGTCACATATTTTCTTAAGTCAGTGTTTATTAGAATAAATAAAACGTTAGATGACATTTTTTTTTTTATGGAAATGCTGAAAATTAACTTGCTTAACAAGCATGTGCATAAGTTATTCTCATTTAAGACTGTTTGATTAAAAAAAAACTTCCCCCATTTCTGACTTCAGGGGTTGTGCTTTGATCTACATTTTGTATGTAATTTAAATTTGTAGCAAGGTTAAAAGAGAGTTTCATCAAATCTGAAGCTTATATAATCTATAATTTAATGCCAAATTCAAAGCTGTCACTTGTATTTAAATTTGCTCTATCTAAATAATGTATAATATATATATATTATATATATTATAACTGAAATGATGAATTTATTAATTAAAGTTCACTTTTTATTAGACACTCTTGTATGAACAGTCTGGTCATGTTACATAATGTGCTTTAGACTTTGGTCACGATAGTCCTGGGTTTGAACTCTTCCTGCATCCATCCACTGCACTCCTGCAATGGCTAAAGCATAACGATCTTCATTTTTAAAGGAATGTCAGAATCTTATCAAACTACTCTTTTCTGATTTAATGTAAAAGAATATAAAATACTTTTGTGCCATCATTTTTGTTTTTGACACAGGTTGATTTGGTCACCATTGAGAAAAGTCTGATTATGTTTTAAAATAATTACTTATTCCCAAATAAAAAAAGATATATCCACATGTTGTAAGGTTTAAAAACAATCAGTTGCTAAAGGCTACTTATTGTGTAGATATAGTGTTACCCAGATGTAAATAAGGAGACACAGCTAAATTTTCAAAGGTTTTAAAAAATCATTTGCTACAGGCTTCACATTGTGAATAGAATCTTTGCAATTTTTGTTTCTGCTCTTAATGATGGAGTGAAACTTTTGTCTATTTCAGCACACACAATAGTTGAAGGATCAATTGAGTCAAGCAAAACATCAGGAGCTAGTGACAACTATGGGATCCGACACAGAGGAATGACCTCATCTCTCTTAGAGTCCAGAGGGTTTGGGTGGCTATTGGAAGAAGAAGATCTAGATGAAGAAGATCAGAGACCACTCTTGTGAGGAAAGAATTTCGTTTTTTAATTTATGTCAAGATTCAATAGTATATTAGCCAATAATCTAAAATTTACAAAAAAAAACAGCATAGACGAGAGTAAACCATGATTAATAAGAATACTATATATACTAATTTTAAACAATTTTACTGAATGTTCTAAAATATTATATTTGTAAAAATAAGTTAAATTTTCAGTTAAAAAATATTAAATATTTTTTTATAATTAAATTTTTTTTCCCCCTTTTAGTTGTAAAAAAAAAATAGCTTTAAAACTTCTAAAAAAAATTATAGAAAATATTTCTCTACCTTCAGTATGTAAGCCATTTTGTACATATTTAATCTTTTGACAACTAATATGCCAGCATTGTATTCATATCTAATTTTTTGTTTTTATATAATTTCAGAGAAGAATTGGACATAGATCTTAAAGATATTTACTATAAGCTTCGCTGTGTTCTGTTTCCCTTGCCACAGCTTGGCTTTAATCGTCACATTGTTCGGGAGAGTCCAGATTTCTGGGGTCCTCTCATCGTCATACTTTTGTATGCTATTGTATCATTATATGGTCAGTTTAGGGTAAGTCACTTCAGTTGGTCAAATTACTAGCTACAAATAAGACTAAGACTGCTTTATTGATCCTTACGGAAATTTGTTGTGATTATAAGGACTCTTTTCTCATATAAAGACAACACAACAGAAAAATACACATAAATACAACAGACACAACATAAAGAGTTCATTCAGCGACTACACACGGGTATCTACCAAATAATATATGTCTCAAAATAAAAGAGAAAGTAAAGTTTCCCTTTTAGACCTTGCAATCTATAGGACAGATGACGTTTCCTTGATCGATGATTAATTAGGGTGTCATGTGGCCAGCACAATGTCAGGTACCCATTAGAGTTGGGTGGACTGAGAGGTGTCCTAAAAATCCTGAAATTCAAACCCCAGTCTTCACCAATAGTTGAATCCAAGACCCCTTGCTTCAGAAGTCAAACACTTTACCACTCAGCCACCATGCAAATATAAAAACATAAAAATGTAATAATAAGGCGAATTTTTACCAAAACAAGTTCAAATACTTAATTTACTTTAATAGTCACTGGGATACAAATATAGATCTAAATTTATCTCGACCTCTTAAAAAACAAAAGGGAAATTTTGCTAGTCGATAGTAAATCTAAAAGGCAAATCTGAATGTTTATCGACTTTTGTTGAAAAGTACTATCTACTGTAGATGGCAGGCAAAGTTTATTTGACAGTGATTTTGTACTTAGCAAAGTATGAATAAAATGCAAAGATG
Organism: Biomphalaria sudanica; assembly: GCA_036873155.1. Lineage (NCBI taxonomy): Eukaryota > Metazoa > Mollusca > Gastropoda > Planorbidae > Biomphalaria > Biomphalaria sudanica. The sequence goes on from JAZGLO010000287.1 coordinate 145,740, forward strand.
AATTTATTTTCTAATACAAAATCTTAATTTTCACTTATTATCTTTATCCATACCCAGACTGGGCCCCGCACAATCCATTTCGCATAGGGCCTTGCAATCAGTAGGACCGGCCCTGTTTGGTGGAACAGGGGATATCTGGGAGAAGTTTCTGTGCTGTCTTTAGGCACTCTGTAAAATCTGTTAGAGTAAGGATTTGAACTTGAGCCCCCCCTGGTGGCCAAGTCTTAGCCAATCCGTTTTGACCTCTTAGCCACACATCCTACAGATAACAGAACATGCACCTTTTTTTTTTTTATTCTTAAAATTTTTAAATAGTGTTATATTTGAGTAGCTTAAAGCCAGAGGTTCCCCTCTGTAGTGAGTTCTGTACTCATTGTAAACTGTGTATGGCTATACTCCTGACTAAAAAAAAATTTTCCTGCCAAAATTAACTATTTATGTCTGCCCATTTTTGTTTCAGGTTGTTTCATGGATTCTCACAATATGGCTTATTGGCTCCCTGATGGTGTTCTTGTTGGCTCGTGTATTGGGTGGTGAAGTAAGCTTTTTTTTTTTATCCTTCTTCACCTACAAGAGAGTTTTTAAAGGAGTAGTAAGTGTCTTTACCAGATAGCCCAGATGATGCATATAATACTTTTTTTAATGACTTTTTTTCTGGTCATTTTTCTCCAGTATCCTGCAGTTCTCATGCAACTCATTTTACAATGGGCTGTTAATATTTTTTTTTTGCTGTTGGTGCAGGTCTAAACTTAAAGTGAAGTTTACAAACATGGTCTTTGTTTCAGTACAAAAGTTCAGAGAATTCAGATCACCTCATTGGGTCTTCATGTATAAAGGCTTCTGATGAAATAGTAAATTTAGTGTACAGTTTGAATTTGATTAATATTATCTTTGCTTTTTCTATGTCTAGTAGTTAAGTTGTACAGTTTCCCCTTTTTGACTTTGCAAATCTATGGGGCAGATGATGTTAAGGTCATCTTTTTCTTTGGTCAACGGTTAATAGATCAAGGTGTCATGAGGCCAGCACAAAGTCAGGTACCCATTAGAGTTGGGTGGACTAGGGCACCCTAAAAATCCAGAAATTCAAAATCCCAGTCTTCACAGAGATTCAAACTCAGGACCCCAGGTTTGGAAGCTTAGTGCTTAGGCACTGCTTTTTTTTTAATAAGTGCATTTAATTGCTCTTTATAGATATAGAAGCATTATTTTTATAAATATACAAGTGCCATTTAGAGCATAGAATGGGTTTCCTGAATCAGCCAGGAAAAGCAATGACTTTGTAGAGTTTAAGTCTGGAATTAGCTTGTATATGTATAAATGCCTATAAGATGAAAAATCATCTGTAATTTATAAGATAAGATAAACATTTTAAGATATCAACTGTATGGCATGCATCAATACTTCTAGGCGACTATCTTATTAACATTAAGATCTAATAATTATTTTGGCCCTGTAACATTATTTTTTCCCCCAATATATTAACTTACTAATGAAGCTGAAATAGTAAGATTTAACACAAATATGTTAGTTTGCTGAAAATGTTATATTATGTTATGTCTACTTTCATTTTTAAGTTGTTTTTTTATGTTGATATGAATAGTTTGTCTCTCATTTCAGGTATCTTATGGCCAGTGTTTAGGTGTTATTGGCTACTCTGTGCTACCCTTGTTTGTGATTGCATGCATCCTACCGTTAGTACATTCCTATCATTACATCAATATGGCCTTTAAGGTGAGTGGATATAAAGCAACTATCATTTTATGTCTTTAACATATAGTTGCACAAATATACCTCAGCTTGATTAAACTGTAACATGGAATATCTTTAGCCTACATAATTTTGAACATCACTGGCCTAAATGTTATAGAACATCGTTAAGCTACATAACATTAAATATCTTTGAATAAATAAAGTTGAATAATGGCCTCCAGCAACTATGGATAATCTCATAGGTATATGATGAAAGTGTGGTTAAGGAATGGTGTCACATACACAGCAGTTTTCTCTTCTCCAGGCAGCTGATGTATCCAAAGGAATGGCTAGTGCTGATACAGTTTAGGTTCAGCTGTGTAACAAGTTCTTCTAGGGTACAGCACTGTGTGCTGCAAGCTGCCCAAGAATCTTCAGCTCTTGATTTTTTCTTGGTGGTTGACTCCTGAAGCCTTTCCCATGTTTGGGTAAAACCACACAAGGCAGCAGTCTGAGTTTTCCTTCTCCTATGTGGGTAGCCAAATAAGTCAAACAAGTGTTATCCTGCCATTCTTCTCCTGTCATTGATAACAGCTCTGCAGGACCATATATCTTCAACATGTATTGTCTGGTTGTCAGCTGCTAATTTTTAAGTATTGGAGTAGGCCTACTTATGTCCATTAACTATTCCTGCAATGTCAATATTACGGAACCAAAGTTGAATATATAGACTGCTAATATTGATAAAATAATAAACTTTAAATGGTATTAATTTTAATTAACATTGGGTTATTTAAAAAAAAGCTAGTCTCAGTACAATGTTACTAATACATTGTCTGGTTATAAATAGTAAGAGTTTAAATATTTTAACTTTAAGTTATTTACTCCATTTTTTAGGATTTTCTTTTTTTTTTTTTTTTTTTTTTACTAAATTTCTTTCTGTTCTTCAGTTTAAGTATTTCCTCCCATCAAATAAAAAACATAGGTTGAAGTGGAAACAAAATTCCAATCTTCCTGTGTTTGTTAGGCTTATTTATTACCTTGTAAGTGGCTGGCAGATTGTGTGGTTTGTGCTTTCGTCACTTTGATGGTCTTTAATTGGGACTCTGCTACCCTTCAGCCGGGGGACAGTGCCCGCCGACCTCCTCGTGGTGTCCCCTGGTAACTGGAGTAAGTCCACCCTTTGCTCTCAGTGTGGTCTGAAAAAGGCTAACGTTGCGGGAGCCCCAACTTTCCTATCTGGCTCTCATGCTCTCCTGGTGCAGAGTTCTGCTGGTGAGGTCTGGGTAATGCTAAGCTCTGATCGACATAACCCCTGCACGCTCGTCTGGTGTAGGGATTTGTGTCTGTCGGGGCTTTAGCTAATGCTGAACTGATCAGCCGCCGCCCTGGAGACTAGTGGAGGGTCAAGCCATCAAAATTTGTGGCCCTAAACTGGTGGCTTTAAAAAAAGGTCTCCTGCCTCACTCCACTTTCATGGATTAAACCCTGCCCATACGAGCGAGAGGTTGAATTAACTGATCTTTCGATTGATTCATAGTTCAATGTTCATGTCTGGACTGTTTTTCACTGCTCGCTCTAAGGGGCAACCCAAATCTCCTCCCCCTGGAGGAACCCATACCAATGTCGAGTAAAATTACAAAGAAAAGCGGGTCTTAGCAGACCCTAACAGGCTCCGCTGGCCAGGTAAAGGGCATTAGGCCTGGCATCGAAAAATGTGCTACTAATCGCCTCGCAACGTAGGTACATAGGGAGAACAGGCCACATTGTGAAAAAAGAGCTACCGTTCTTCCCAACACACAAACCATAATCCAGGATGTTGTAAGAAAGGCCTCAGGGAAACTTTGCGTTGTGCGGAAGCTGGCATCCACGAAGTGGGGAGCCCGAGAAGACATGCTGCGATCCCTGTATTTAGGAGCAGTCCGATCAAAGATAGACTACAGCCTACCTGTGCAAATTTATGGCTCTAAGACTGCTCTTGAACATCTTGATAAAATACAGTGCCAAGCACTAAGATTTGTCTGTGGAACCTTTAGGACAAGTCCAGTAAATGCGGCTGAAATAATGGCTAATATAGGTCCACTAAACCTTAGGAGGGAAAGGTCAGTACTGACCTGCTATGAGCGGTATAAAAGGCTGGATGAATACCTCCCAGCTAGAAAACTAGTGGATGGTGGAGATGCAGTCTTTTATGCATCATGCCACTAGACTATCTGATGAAGCTGGCCTCAACAACCGACAAAACATTCAATGCTTTCATCCCCTTCCCCCTTGGTGTCACCCAACAACCCCAGACATACGCTTGAATTTAGTAGACTTAATGCCACTAAGCAAAGCCGTTCATCTAACGACCTTCAAATCCTAGCTCTGGAGACCATTAATACCTTCAAGCCCAGTACTATTTTTGCATACACTGATGGGTTGGCATCAATAGATTCTGGAAGAGCAGGCTATGGAGCCTACATCGACTTTCTTGGCTCTTACACAGTCAAAATCTTTGGACCATGTGGTAGTGTTTGCAGTTTTGATGCGGAGACCATGGCAGTCTGTGAAGCCTTAAAAGTCTTTAACTCTCAACTCGGCGAGGGACATTTGAGGGCAACACAGATTGTTGTGGTCACTGACTCAAAATCTGTACTACAGCCCCGGACCATGGCCCCCCAATATCAACACTGTCATCATGGCTTCACATAACATTAAACAACGCTATGACATCCCTGTAATTATGCAGTGGGTACCGAGTCACATAGGTGTGACTGGCAACACAATTGCAGACTCTTTGGCCCACCAGGGAGGGCAAATTCCACCCACTGATGAGGCTGTAAGCTTTCATCAAGCCCTGGCTATAATACAAAAAACAGAAATGGAAAAGTGGTTTGAGTGCTGGGACAAGTCCCAAAAAGCCCATGGAGTCTGGGAGCGCATGAGGCACCCTGACTGCACTTCCCCATGGTGGAGGCTGTCCAGGCCTGAGCAAGCTATTATAGCACAGTGCAGGACAGGCCACTGTCCTGTTGGCTCATATTTCTCACGGCTATGGCCAAATTTTGATTCACAGTGCCCCCGCTGCAGGGAAGAAGAGGAAACCGTGCCTCATATTCTGTTCGACTGCCCCAGACTTGCTGATCTCCGTCTCGACAGGTCTGGGAAACCCAAAATTCTCGACCTGTATGGCGACATTTATGCACTACGCAAAACAGCAGGGTTACTGTCCAGGGCTTTTGCAAGAGAGGATTTTAGCATCTCAAGCCCTCACTCTTTGGAGTTTGATGATGATGATGATGACCCTTCAACCAGGCCAGATCCGAAGTAGTGAGGGGGGGGGGGGGGGGGGCTAATTTTGTGTGTGTGTGTGTGGTTTGTACTAATATGTATAGTTCCATATTGGCATCCTTAATTCTCTTGTATTCCAAACAAAAACATTTCAATGTATTTTACGTTCTTAAAACTACACACTTAATATTTTATATTATAAAGTAAAGGAGCCGCAAACAAATGAGTTTGTTCATAACCTCATTACATTATAAACCTCATTTTATAATAGAAACATTAGAGAATAAAGTCTTACTTGAAACTGCTAATGACTAACAGTTCTATACATTGTTTCTGTAAAAGTGAATGTTAGTACCATCTATCAAAAATGTTAAAAACCTATTGCACCTTCTCTTTCTTTCCTGTATCTGTTGTAGGCCTGTACCACCTGTTGATTTTTATATGATAAACCCTCTAATAATTTATACATTTAAAATATGTTTAAAATATCAACCAGTGGCATGGGATTGAAACTATTCCTACAAGTTTGTATTCTCTCTCTGTTACTACCTTTCCTTGTTTATGACTAAATCATGAAAATAAATGTACTCAAACAAGTCTAAATATCAAGGCATTAACTTCTGTATAAACTTCAGTTGTCAAAACATTTCGGATTTCTTCTTTTCCAGGGGGGTGTGATTGGCTGAGTGGTTAAGTGCTTGGCTTCTGAACCTGGGGGTCCTGGATTTGAATCTCAGCGAAGACTGGGATTTTTAATTTTGGGATTTTAGGTGCCCCTGAGTCCAGCCAACTCTAGTGGGTACCTGGCTTTACTTGGGAAAAGTAAATCTCGGTTGGTCTTTGTGCTGGTCACATGACATCCTGCTCATTGGCCAAAGAAACATGACCTTATCATCATCTGCCCTATAAATCACAAGATCTGAAAGAGGAACTTAACTCTTACAAACTTGACTTCTGCTCCTATCTAACAAATCATGCTCAGTGACAATTGAATGTCAATTCATTGCCTGAATTCTAGTCCTCCCTTGAATGCTACAAAAGTGTTTATTAAACAAAACATGACTCTTGAGTTTTTATCCTGACATTTCTTTTTCTGTTTCAGTTTTTAGGGGTGATTTGGGCGTCCTACAGCGCAGGCTCTCTGTTATGTGTCCAGGAGCTACAGCACAAGAAGCCGCTGTTACTCTACCCAGTCTTCTTGTTGTATGTTTACTTTCTGTCCCTCTACACTGGAGTCTGAACACTTGGTGGCTTCATGGGGCTTTAGGTTTACTTAGCAGGGGACATAACTAGATGGTTGTACAGAGTGGATTAAAGTTACTTTTGAAATTTGTATGTTAAATTATGTTGATTACTGTTTAAGTAGTTACAAAATACTATGGCGAAGTTAAACTACAAAATACTTTGTAAAAATCTGCACATTTTCCTATTCAGAGAAAACTTACAGATGATTAAATTAAATATAGCTATGGTAGATCAAATTCAATATATCATTGTATAATTTAATATACAATAGTCCAATATGACTCCACAAATCCTAAATTAACGATTGCCTACTACTTTATTAGTATTCTTTAAAAAATACTTTTGTAAAAGCATTTTTAAAAATTATTGTAGAAAATATAGCCATTGAAGTCAATAAAATAAAAATATATGATTCTGTCAATCAAGTGTGAACTTACAGATGATTAAATTAAATATAGCTATGGTAGATCAAATTCAATATATCATTGTATAATTTAATATACAATAGTCCAATATGACTCCACAAATCCTAAATTAACGATTGCCTACTACTTTATTAGTATTCTTTAAAAAATACTTTTGTAAAAGCATTTTTAAAAATTATTGTAGAAAATATAGCCATTGAAGTCAATAAAATAAAAATATATGATTCTGTCAATCAAGTGTGAACTTGAAATGAACTTACATGTATAAAAAGAAATTCTGTTCACTTATATTCCATCTGTTTCATTTGTACATATCTATTTTGAATCACACATTTGTAATTACTAAATACGTTGGCTAGGAAGAGGTGTATGCTGCAAGCTGCCCGAGTCCTGCAGTTAGCGTCCAGAAAATGGCATCATGGGCACATAACTAAGACAAAACTGACAGTCTTTTTGTCACTGAACTATTTGATGTTTTATTCTTGTAGATATAATATTGAGGATATTCCCTTTCGTATTTTTTTAATGAAACTGTATTTAATGTTCGCTTCACTTATTTATTTAAACTAAAATTATTTAAAATGTTTACTGCAGTCTAAATTTTTTTTTCTTGCATCCGGCGTCCATATCCAATGTTTTTTTTTTCTGGAGTCTTTATTTGAGTTTCTTAACAAACTTAGAGCTTCAAACCATTTACACACTTCAGCTTTTATATGTAGTAATTGAACAGATAAAATGACGTGTGTGAAGTGTATACAAGTACCCCTTTCAGATCTTGTGATCTGTAGGGCAGATGGTGTAAAGGTCGTCTGTTTATATGGCAGATGACTTACAAGGGTGTCATGTGGCCAGCACAACGATCAACCGCCATTACTTTTCCCCAACTAATGTCAGGTACCATTAGAGTTGAGTGGACTCAAAGGCACCCATAAAACTGGGATTTTTAATTTCTCTAAAAATCCCAGGCTTCGCTGAGATTTGAACCCAGGACTCCTTTTGTTCAGAAGCCAAGCACTTTACCACTCGGCCATCACAACCCTGTGTGTAGTGTCTAGAACAAGGTGTATAGAACAAAATAATTTGGTTTAAAATAAGTTTGTTTAAAATGGGTTTGGTCCTAATAAAGTTGGCATGTTCAAAGTAATTCACTGTTTCAGTACTTAGAGCCAAGGAGAGAGTTCCAGTTTGATTTCTTGGTTTCTTTTATAAGTTTCAGACGTTGCTTCAAAGTTGAAGATTATTACGGTCTATCTTAAACCTCCTGCAGTACAGCAGGGGGATACAGCCAGTAGCAGTCTGAAGCATAAACCAAATGAAATCTTAGGATTTCAAGTACAAAAAAAAAAACTACTGTCATTTAATTTTCCCTAATTTTAAAAAAGTATTTGTACTCTTCTTGATAAATATCTATATATTTCATTTAAATTCAGTAATGTTAGTTTTTCTATTACTGTCAAACAATAGTACCATTCTATATTGCACAGATTAATAATGGGATAAAACTACTTAGCTATAAGTGTTTTTCCGTTTTAGAGTAAACTCCAGAGTATTTACTTGACGAGGCAACAATTAAACTTGTAACATCACTAACCTTTTCAGTGAAAACTAGAATCAGATCATTGACTTTTTTGTGTTTGAATATTTGATCAAGTTTTATATTTATCCATTTTGAAGGTGGGAGAGCTAATCACTACAATGCAAGTTCCCTGTTTCATTACCTCCTGGACAACTAGTGAATTAAAATGATTGACTGTCTTAAACTAAGTGGCTTTTTTTGTTTTTAGCTACTATTACCAATGAAATAGTACTGGCATGTATATATGTGTATATATCAATTAACTGCAATTTGAATATGCTGAAAATAAAGAAGGGATTTGCTTCCATGGTGTTTCTTTTCAATGTGTTCTTGTGACTGAAGTATGGCATGTTTTTAGATCAACATTACTAGTGCAGATCATTGGACAAATTGATTTCAATGTGTTCTTGTGACTTAAGTATGGCATGTTTTTAGATCAACATTACTAGTGCAGATCATTGGACAAATTGATTTAGGCACCTTGCATTACTTGTCATACTTTTCTTCTACCAGAGAGTCCACATGTGTTCAAACATATCATCGGGTCACTGCAATTATTGAAGGAATATTCATGATTTATTGAGATTAATCAAACAGTGTCGACTTCTAGAATATAAGGACCTGCACTTTGATATTAATAGGCTGCTAGGTACTAGATACTTAAAAGAGCTTGGTTATGTGCATAGACAATACTTCCTCAGCTTATGATAAGCAATCAATGCTGCCCCTTTCCCCCCCCCCTTTTTCCCCCCAAAAAAAACATCACATCATGATCAAAAGCAAACAGGGCTTTAAAATCAGACTGATGCACCCTTCGGATATGGCTACACTCTATTGTTCTAAGCAAAATTATTCTTCAATCCTCAAAATTTAAAGTGTGCTTCCAAAACTATTAAAAAAATATAATGGAACAAGTATCCACGTTGTACTCATTTACCAATAGTCATGAGAATTTAAAAAAAAATTGGATGACCCTGACGTGATTTGAACACGCAACCTTCTGATCTGGAGTCAGACGCGCTACCGTTGCGCCACAGAGTCCGCCGACAATATGGATCTATTTGTTTTAGTTATAGACACAATACTTTAAAGAAAAGAAGAAAAAAAAAAGTTTATTTCTCTGATAGTAATAAGGTAATGTAGTTTGTAAATAATTTCGGTTTAGACACTCGACTACTAAATCTGTATTATTAGGCTATATAATTAATCAATAGATTATTTTACAGTGGTTTCATCATATTTTACTAGATCTATAGATTATATTTATAGGCTTAGCATTTTCTCGGAAAAGTAGCCTATATATACATACGTCATCAACATACAGATGTATTCTATATACTACTATATAGTCAAGTATAGTCGATTTATAGGCATTTGCTGATTTATATATGATTTGGAATTTGTCAACTTTACTAAATTAAGGGCCATTGTCACTAAGCAAAGGTCGTGAACGTGTTTAAATATTTTATATTTTTATTTGAAATAAAAAACAAGGCTTTTAAAATTATGACAAGATATCCTATATATTATAGGGCCTGCCCGCCTACATCTTTTTTTTTTTTTTCACGTTATGTATAAATAATTATACTACAGCTAATACCTTCAACCTTTGGGTCCTTTAATTATCTTGTCTCGAGGCGGTGGTGGGGTGCGATATGTGAGCTGAATATGATGGTGGTTGTCAGGGCCAGAAGCGTAGCTAGCCATCTGCGGGTGTTGCGGGACGCACGAGGCATTAAGTCAGGGGTTCTCAACCTGTGGGGCGAGACCCCCTTGGGGGTCGATTGACGATCTGCCAGGGGTCGCCAAAGACCATCGGAAAAATGAATTGTTTGTATCTATTCTTCTTTTGCTTTATGTGTGTGCGGGGGGGGGGGGGGGGGTCGCGGTAAACAGGGGGATTGTAAAAAGGGGTCGCCGCGCTTAAAAGGTTGAGAACCGCTGCATTAAGTGATGATCGAGGGGGCATCAGTCTAAAGACAAACTTTCTCAGTAAAAACTACATATTTTACAAACACAAGATACTGTATTTGAAATGTAAATTCACATTTTATTTATTTAGCTGCTTTGTTCATCTCCTACAGTATTTAATATCTATCTTTATATATAATTCTCTTCTTCCCTTATCAGGTCAGACGAGAAGTAAATGGAAAGATCACTCTGCGAATAGTCCACGAGAAAAAAAAAGAGGGAGGGGGGGGGGGGTTGGAGAACACACGTAGTCACAAAATAGCAACCAAGAAATATCACTCTTTTTTTATTTATTTCTACCTCCGTTTAAAAAAAAAAGGGGGGGGGGAGTCAGTAATCCACTCTGTTGTAACTAAGGGGGGGGGGGGCCGAAAAGCACGGCTCAGGAAAAAAAGAGGGGGGGGGGAAGAACAAGAAATCTTTCTCTGTATACATGCTACACACTTGACTTCATTTATGTGTGTATTTTTTTACACACTTCAATATCTGGTGTCATTAAAATAGTTGATTTTTTTATTTTATCTCTATATATAATTCTCTTCATGGCTCAAGAGTTTGGACAAGAAGTAAAGGAAATATCACGCTTTTATTTCTGTAAGTCAGACTAGAGTTATCCTACGAAAAAAGAAAGAGAGGGGGAGGAGAACAAGTAGTATTCACCCGTCACAAAATAGCAGGGCCGGACTTAACCGTTGTGACCAAGAAGTCATGGAAAGATCACTCTTTTTTTAATTCTACCCCACGTAGTTTTAGAGGCGAAAAAAAGATGGGGGGGGGGAGGAGAACAAGTAATCTACTCTGTGTTCACCCGTCACTAAATAGCAGGGCAGGACTCAACCGTTGTGGGGCCGTATGCGAAACGGATTTCACGGGGCCAAGTTTGGGTAGGGATACAGATAATAAGTAAAATTTAAGAGTTTGTATTAGAAAATGCATTCGTCTTTGCATTTTATTCATTCTGTACTACGTACAGAACTATCACGGGAAATCTGTTATAAGTTATAAAATGATTTAATTTAATAATTCACACCTAGAATTTGCGCGGGTCCTATAGTAGCCCACTGCGGTCGCATAGGTTGCAGTGGCCTAAGGCCGGCCCTGCAAAATAGCGGCGTATGCTACGCCGTGGGTCGACTAGTATATCATATCATATTACGCCTATATATTACCAATACTCTTGTCAATGTAGTAATTAAGTGTAAATTGAGATGAAAAATCCTGTATGAATCTCATCTTTCTGTAAGTCCAGATCTGGATGAACGGATGATAACTTTTTTATAACTATAGGTGACCGGTCTTGTTGCCCGGGAGTGTCGTCACAAGGGGGTGGGTTGCGGCCCCACCGGGTGACACCCAATTGAGCTAACACCCAAGTGGTAAAATTGCATTTTTAAAATTCAAAATTATATAAATTTTTAAAATACATTTATGCCTAATGGGGAAAAAAATCAATAGCATTACGTTTTATCGCCTATGTTGTTTTGATAATAAGTGGACAATTTAAAAATTTGAAAATCACGAGAAGACTGAAGAATCGTCATCAGGCTTTAAGATTCGGTAAACTCTGGCACTCGGACTTAGGCTACAAAAACAAAAACAAAAAGTGACAGGGAAGGCATTGCTATGATCAACGTAAAGAAGGAAAAGCCTGAAGAACATCTTGCACATACTGCTTAACATCACAATGTTTCTTGCTAAGAAAATTGAAGATTGAATAAAGGAAAATGTCTTGAAATTGTGGAAATGTTATCCAAATATGACCCAATACTGAAATGATTTATAATTAGTAAGATTGTAAGGCAGCGATGCTCACTTTCCAGCCTGATACCAAAATTTAGAGCGTTTATAGATGTTTTAGCAGACCCCGTAAAGAAAAAAATTATATTGTGGTATTTTATATCATAGCACACCTAACGTATATTTCTGAAGTTATACGATATTTTATCTCTAGCAATGGTATTGTTTAAATGTCAAAAATGTTTTAGGATTTTTCTCTTCGAAGATAACCAATGCTGATGGTACCAGTTCTAATATCTTAAAATGCATGGATAGGAATGGGCCTGGCTTATTGATGTTTTATGCTCAGGGATATTATAATGCAGCTACAATATCTGGAATTCATGAAGGAGTGCAGGCAAAATATATCAAATGTAGATAAAAGCTGGGAATGCTTCAAAGAAGCTTTCTACAGCACAGCATTAAGCATACTCGGTCCTATGGAGAGAAAGCATCAGGACTGGTTTGATGAAAACAGTACTGTGATCAGAAAACTATTAGACGAAAAGTGTAAGTTCCACAAATTGTATCTGAACAACCCAAACTCCCAGTCCACTAAAGATGCATTCACTAACATCCGCAAAAATGTGCAAAAACAGTTAAGCCAAATGCAAGATACCTGGCTTAGCAAGAAAGTGGAAACAATACAGGAATTTGCTGACTAGCACGACATGAAGAACTTCTACTATGCCATAAAAGAAATCTATGGACCCACAAAGTCAGGCTCATCCCCTATATTAAATGCTGACGGGACAATCCTATTGAAAGATAAGGAAGAAATCCTAAAACGCTGGGCAGAGCACTTCGAAAAGGTTTTCAATACACCTTCCATTATAAATGAAGCGGCCATAGACAGGCTACAGCAAGTACCAATAAATGAAAAAATGGATGACCCCCCTACGATAAAGGAAACCGATCTTGCCATTCAACAGCTCGCAAGCGGAAAAGCCCCAGGAGCTGACTCCATTCCCGCAGAGGTCTACAAAGAAGGTGGAGTAGCCCTGATTGAAAGACTTCATAAGATCTAATTAATTATGTGGGAAAAAGAGTCAATACCACAAGACTTTAAAGATGCCACAATTGTTCATTTATACAAGCGAAAAGGAAACCGCCAAATCTGCGACAAACACAGTGAATATGTCTTCTCTCTATTGCTGGGAAAATCCTTGCACGTATCTTACTAAATCGGCTCATGTAACACATAGAACATTGTCTACTACCAGAAAGCCAGTGCGGCTTCAGAAAAGAGCGTGGAACCATTGACATGATCTTTGCAGCAAGGCAGCTCCAGGAAAAATGCAAAGAACAAAATGCTGACCTGTTTTCAATATATGTTGACCTAACAAAGGCATTCGACACTCTTAGCAGATAAGGACTTTGGAAGATTATGTCAAAGTATGGCTGTCCACGAAAATTCATAACCATGGTGAGACTATTTCAAGAAAGTGGAGAACCATCAGAGCCCTTCGAAGTATCAAACGGGGTAAAACAAGGCTGTGTCCTAGCACCTACACTGTTCAGTATCATGTTCTCGCTATGCTGACAGATGCATTCACAAATAGAAAAAACAACGGGATAAATATATCATACAGATTTCATGGTGGCCTATTCAACCCGAGGCGGCTTAAAGCAAAATCAAAAACAAACTCAGCAGTAACCAGAGACTTGCTATTTGCTGACGACTGTGCCATAAATGCCTGCTCTGAAAACGATCTGCAGAGCATCGTCAGTGACTTCTCAATAGCATGCTTAGACTTTCACCTTACCATTAATACAAACAAGACTGAAGTCTTATATTTACCTGTCCTTGGGAAAGCCTACTCGGATCCAAGCATCACCATAAATGGACAGGTTATAAACGCAGTGGACAAATTCACATATCTTGGCAGCACACTCTCCAGAAATGGAAAAATCGATAGTGAAATCGACCTGCGCATCGCCAAGGCCAGTGTATTCTATGGCAGACTGTCTAAAAATGTCTGGAACAGACGTGGTGTCACCACAAATACAAAGCTAGGGGTCTATAGAGCCGTCATCCTCCCTACATTGCTCTATGCCTCAGAAACATGGACAGTGTACAGAAAACATGCAAAGAAACTGAACCATTTCCACGTGTCATGTCTGAGAAAAATTCTGAATGTCAAATGGCAAGACAAAATACCAGATACTGAAGTCCGTGTCTGCAAAGCATCCACAAAATCCTGATGCAGTCACAGCTGCGATGGGCAGGTCACGTCTGCAGAATGGAAGACCACCGCATCCCTAAAAGACTCTTGTATGGCCAACTAAGCGAAGGAAAGTGCTCACAAGGTGGTCAAAGAAAGCGCTTCAGGGGCACCCTCAAACCTTCTCTGAAGGCGTTCAGCATAGACCCAGGCACCTGGGAGACAGAGGCACATGACAGAGTATCATGGCGTCGCGCTGTGAGAACTGGCTCACAGGTTGCGGAGAAAAAAAAAGAACAAAGCTGGCAGAAGAAAAACGCCAGAGAAGAAAAGCAAGCCCAATGACACTAGCTCCAGCTGGAATAACCTGCCCAGTGTGCGGCCGAACATTCCGGGCTCACATAGGTCTCACCAGCCACATGAGGAGGCATAAAATCCCAGTGCAGAGCCCTCAGCCCCTGGATGACAAAGTGGTCATCATCGAACCACGATGGAAGAACTATATATATTGGGTAACGTAATTTTATTGGATGTGTACATTGTTCATTTAGGCTTTTTGGTCAAAATTCAGAAACTACTTCCTGCTTGACAATTTATGTACTCTTAACAAAATGTTTTTTTCTTTGCCGTTTTTACCCTTCGGTTTTGGTACTTTCAATTCATCCTATTGGAGTATCATTACAATCTCTATAAGCAACTCACTAGAGCGCTCATCATACTACTGCTAGAAACCATGAAAGAGCGATTTGATGAAGGTGTCACGGCCATTGAAGCTCTTTGTCCCCGCTCTGAAGATACAGACACTAAATGCGCAGCTCGAAAACCATTACCAGCTTTCTGTGAATACATGTACACTTTTTATTGCTTGACTTTTTTGGGGGCAGATGTACTTGAAAAAAAAAAGTCAAAACTACAGAAGAGTAAATTCAAAGTAAAGAAACAAATATTAACGTATCGGTGGCTAAGCTAGAGGACTTCAGAGATTTCTCAACGAAAATGTGATATATTATCTAACAAGATTACAAAGACAGTTTGTGTGGAAACACAAACTCAAAATCGGCCCCCGAAGTGGTCCACCCAGGCAGGCTTCAATATTTTCAGAAAGAACATCCGAATGAAATTATATCAAAGACAAATGAGAGATACGAATGGAGAAAGAAGGTTGACAGATCTTGTGTAGTGCTCCAACGGTACAGCAGATCAAAGGATAGGTGAAAGTGAATGCAAAGTTAGATGTGAACCTGGACTAACTAGTTCCCCTTTCAGACCTTGTGGTCTATAGGGCAGATGATGTAAATTTCCTCTTTTTTTGTGGCTTACTGTTAACGAGGGTGTCATGTAGCCAGCACAACGACCAACCGCCTTTACTTTTCCCCAACTAATATCAGGTACCCATTGGAGCTGGGTGGACTCAGAGGCGCCTAAGGATTCCGAAGTTGAAAATCCCAGTCTTCACCAGGATTCGAACCCGGGGCCCCCGGTTCGGAAGCCAAGCGCTTTACCACTCAGATACCGCGCCTCTCCTGGCCTAACTGAAGTCTTATAATTGATGTAATTGTTTTGAAAAGGCTCAAGCTCTTTATTAGAATGCTAAAAAAATTATAAAAATTAATATAGAGATTGTGTATTACATATAAAGTACATGAAAATGAAGTTTACAAGATTACTATTTGTTTTAATTTAGGTCTAACTTATAATGCATACTAATTAGCTTTTTCTGTTTAAAAAACTGCTTGCATAACTGATTTTAAAAATTAGATTTTTCGCTTTCAGAAAAAAAAAGTAGCCGTTGCATCAGAACTTTGAATGGTCTAAAATATTGTGATGTCGGATTTTCAATATCTTTTCTAGTTTACGAGATCTAAACGGGACAGACGGACAGACATTTCGCACAAAACTTATAGCGTCTTTTCCCCTTTCGGAGGCCGCTAAAAATGCTTTTCAGATAGCTCTTGTCAAATCAAACTAGTATGTTACTGCAACAGAAAAAATAAGTTTAAACAGTATGAAAATGTTAGGAATCTCAGGATGCCAGACTCACTATTTAAGTAGAGGACAAGAGGTTAATGCTGGAGTGTATTGATCCCTTTTATGCTGAGCCAGACGACAAGATATTTTAACAGAAATACTAAAACTAGAATAAATCTTCAGGCAGCAAAGGTTAATTTTGAAGAATCTAAAACTGGGAAGTAGGCCTACTTGTTTTTTACAATTCCAATGGAATACCGATTGGACTTAAGGAACCTTTACCAACCCTTTATTTCTACAACTGCTTCTTGCCAAAAGCATGTCAACGTGACGTCATCTGAAAGATGCTTTTCAAAACTAAAGTTAATTAAGAACTTTTGAGAAATGAATTTAAAATAAGGCAACTCTGTCCACTGAAAACGAAATCCCAAAAGATATTGACTTTTCTTTTAAAGTAAGTTTTCAAGTTTGAAATCCTGAAAAGCTCTTGCACGCTTTGTGAAGCTTAACAATAATAATAAATATTATTATCATTATTTTGTACCGATTAATAACCTTGTCTGTTTCCGTTAGGAGCTCTTTAAAGTCAACTAAGGAAAGCATGTTCAGTTGATGTTAAATATTTTTTAATCTTAAATCCTAAATTGTAATCTATGCAATAACTAAAGATACTGTCAGAAACAACGAAATTTTAAAATAGAATCGACACTCATTTGAACGTTCAGTATAATAACGCAACAAAAAGAACTAAACAATAATTTTTTATTGGGAAAATTTGAGGAAAAAGCTGATGATGGGGGTGACACCCTGGACTCCCCGCACCGGGTGATACCCACCCTAGTGACGTCACTGCCCTGCGGTCAGTCTAGGTTGCCTTGTAAAAAGTTGTTATTTCTTGTATATGACGCCTCAAATAGAGCGTCTCACCCTCAGACCCCCCCCCCCCCCGAATTTAAACGCCAGCCCACCCTACGTGAGCAACAAGTCTGGACCAGTCTGGCTTCCTCTCGCCCAAGTATCGAGTGTGACATTACAAGGGGACAGTGTTGGCAACAGAACCACACGTGGCTATTTATAGCATCGTTCGCCGCCTCGTCACGTGGCTTGAAAGGAATGCACAGGTAATTCTCATCCTCATTTACTAATCTAGATCTGTTTATTGAGGTATAGAGCCAACTCTAACATTAAGGTTTGCGAGAATAAATATGGGACAGTGCTTGTTTATAAGGGCCTATTCAGGAATATAACGTACTGCTTTAACTAATAAAAGTTAAACGGCATACTAGATCAAGTGATCTTATCAACTCGTTCTAAATAGGACTACTTTAATTGAAATAAAAGACCGAAATGTCTTTCAGTCTGAAGATATGCACAGTATTCCATGTGGCTAAGCCCATTTGTGACCTGCATATTTAGCCACACCTGATGCTGACCAAGCCCTTGTCCGCCGGGGGTCTATTCGAGTTCTATTTTTCCTCGTCTGAGCTTGTTTTCGGTAAGGTCTTTTTTATTTTCCCGTCCTCCTTTGAAACTAGCACTGAAGAGTTGAATCTAAATCCTTACAATGACAGAGCTACACTAGCAAGAAGGGATGTGCGAGGTGGGAGTTTTAAACCTCATTGCAAATAGATTTGTCGTTGCCACTACCTTTAGAACTATCTAGATTTTATTAGATATTTTTAAAAGTTCATTGTACTATTAGGGTTTTTTAACACAGTATATTTCGATGTCTTGCCACTTTTAGTTAATTTAATAAAATTAATTAATTAATTAAATTAATTTTATTTTTTTATTGCGTGACAAAAACAAAAGGTCCGTGACAAAACGTCTTACTAAACACAATGGCGTTCTTATGCTAATTACGTCCTGTATCTCGTATATCCCTAGCTAAATATTATTGGCCATTGCTGCCTAGGTTCCATAATATATTATTTTAAATTTAATGCACGAGTAAGTATCTAAAATCCTAATACCTCAATAACTATAGTGACTAACTCTACATACTCTTAGTCTGTGTATGTGTGTGTCTTTTGTTTTTCAATGGACGTCCGATACAGCCAAACGACCCAGTAGACTTATCTTGTTTTCTACGTACATTTCCCGCTCTGACACCGACGCGGCCCGCCCCCACTGACAGAGCGTGCACTTTCTGCGTGTGTAGCCTATTTATGTATACACAAAACACTGTGACATCCTATACAGTCTAACAAACATATAGTGGCTGTCGTCTGTTGTGACAGTTGCATGCTTGTTTTCAGATGGAATTCACAAACGCGGGTTTAGTCACAAAGTCACTTAACTATATAGACATTTAAAAAAAACTCTATTTAAGAGCTTGTATAAAGTCAGTTGACGAATTTTACTTGGGAAATAATTATTCATTTGTAAGTATTAAGTCATTACTTTTTTATTGTCATTCTGTGTGAGCCTGCGTGAAAAGACCGGAATATCCTTTTTTTTTTTGATCTATCGAGTTTACGTGTAATACATAACGAGACCTGCTCCAATTAGGCTACTTATCTTTGTAGCCTACGTAAGCACTACATGAGCACTAAGTGACCTCAACGTATTCATTACGTCATCACTACGTAGGCACTATGTGAGCACTACGTAAGCACTACCTAAGCACTCTGTGAGCATTACGTAAGCACTCTGTGAGCATTAAGTATGCACTACCTAAGCACTCTGTGAGCTTTACGTAAGCACTCTGTGAGCATTACGTAAGCACTCTGTGAGCCCTACGTAAACACTACGTGAACCTGTTGTGATTGTGTTACTGTTTGGACATTCAGAAATGAAGACGATTACGTTCTAGCCCAGACAGGGCGGTTATAGACAGGGTTTGAACTCATGACATTGTGAAGACAGTCTTCTTATCTTATCTTATATAATACAGACGTTACTTCAAAAAAGAAGATGATTACGTCCTACGCGTCATGCATTTAGTCATGCATATTAACCAATGACTTAAATTCTGCCAAGTCACTGGTTTTTCTGGCTAGCTCAGGCAACCCATTCCATGCTCTAATAGCACTAGGGAAGAAGGAGTATTTGTACAAATTTGTCCTAGCATATGGGACGAGGAATGTGCCTTTATTTTTGTGTCTTTCAGAGTATTTTATTAAATTTTGTTTTTGTATTTGAAGATTATGGTTCAGTGTTTTATGTATAATTGCTACTTTACTTTTGAGTCTTCTGTCCTGAAGGCTTTCTAAATTTAGTGATTTTACTAATGGTGTTACCCTAGTCAAATGTGAATATTCGTTTGTTATGAATCTCACTGCTCTATTTTGTGTTTGTTCCAGTTTCTTAATGTTTTCCTGAGTTGAGGGGTCCCACACGGTGGATGCATATTCTATTATTGGCCTAACCAAGGTTAAATAACATTTTAGTTTTAAGTTCTTATTTGATTTATAGAAATTTCTTTTAATAAACCCTAATGCTTTGTTGGATTTTTTTATAGTTTCATCAATATGTGGATTCCATGCCAGTTTTTCATTTATTATAACACCTAGGTATTTTGCATTTTTAGTCTGTGTTACTGGTTTGCCATGAATAAGATAAGTGGAATTAATTTGTTTTAGTTTTTTTTGTTACTCTTAACAACTGACATTTTTCTGGGTGGAAAGACATGCTCCAATTTGATTCCCATTTCTGTAATTCATCTAATTCTCTTTGTAAAATGTCTGTGTCTTGTTTTGTTTTTATTGTTCTATATATTATGCAATCGTCTGCAAATAATCTGACTTTTGTTCCTGAACTAATGCAATTTGGTAAATCATTTATGTAAATTAAAAATAGTAGTGGACCCAAGACTGTTCCTTGAGGTACACCTGAGTTTACTGTTATTGGTGTTGATTTAGAGCCATTTATTATTACAGTTTGTTCACTCACTATCAGAAAATCTTTAATCCACTGATGCAGTGGACCATTAATGCCGAAATATTTTATTTTTTTAAGCAAACTATGGTGGTGAACTTTGTCAAAAGCCTTGGAAAAATCTAGTAAGATAGCATCTATTTGTTCACTATTATCTAAACCTTTTGAAAAATCATCAATTAGTCCTATTAGTTGTGTTTCACATGATCTATATTTCCTAAAGCCATGTTGGTATGGGGTGAGGACATTATGTTTGTCTAAGTGGTTTATGATGTTGCTACATATTATGTGTTCTAGTATATTACATGTGATGCTGGTAAGTGATATTGGTCTGTAGTTTCCTGGATCAGATTTTTCTCCTTTTTTAAATAGGGGGGTGACATTAGCTTCTTTCCAGTCCTTCGGAAAGCGCATGAAGCGCATACTACACTACCAAGTAGCTATTACCTTCATTACTTATATACGTGTACACGATTTTAAAAAAATGTTGCATATGGTGATTGATTCGTTTAGTTATAAAGTTGTTATTTATATTATTCATCACCCTCCAACCGAAATCAAAGCACTGGCTCCATCAAATGTTACACTTGCCATCTTGTTCTAAGCCAACCCAACACTTTCAAAACAGATCTTCATGGCATTGAATAAATACTGGTCTGAGTTTGTGTCATTGACTGAATGTTTCGAAATATTGTCAATAAGGATAATCGTCGTGTACTTCAAAGATTTAAGAATGACATGTAGAGACAATGTTTCTTTAGCCTCATTATCATAACTAGTAAGAACCAGAAGTTTAAATAATTTCTTTAGATATTTTTTTTGTTTTAATATTTTTGCATTTATTATATGTATAGTCTGTGGGTACACCTGATTTCTGTAGGTTTCCGCGGGCCGCATAAAACACTCCGACGGGCCGCATGTGGCCCGCGGGCTGTAATTTGCCCATCCCTACAATACATACACCTTTCAAAACAACCTCTACGAAAAGAACAAAAACACCACAACTAGGCATTCACTCATAAGCTTTCTAGAATTCCCCCTATCTTTCACACTTTTCATGGGTTCAAAAAGTCAACAACTGGACATTGGTTGGATGGGCATTTTGAAAACGACTCTGACGATTTTCCTAGAAAGTCGACAGTTTATTTAAATATTTGGAAAAAAAAAATCTTCCTAACTTGCTACACAATGTAAACTTTTGTTTGACCGTTACAATGTTTCAAAATAGAATCATCTTAAAATGAAATTTGGCTTTCGTGTTTTTATTTTGAACACGGCTTCAGCCGGAATTCCCGCACTCAACTCAAATGTCTCTTTGTAATCCGTTAAGAGTGGAATAAATAAACATGAACATTTTGTGAAATGTTTTATGTAGAAATTAGCCGGATAGTAAATAGAAGAAATACATAGGACTAGGATTTGAAATTATATACCACCACTCGTTTCATAAAATATAAATTGATTTAAATAAAAAAAACTTTTTTCTATATTGCTTATATCTGAAAAGATTGCATGCATTTGTTTGGTACACTCACTTGTACATTGCTCTCTTGAGGCTCAATATGTTTTGTTTGTTTTCCAAATACTGGTTGTTTTTTGTTTTGTTTTGTTTTTGTGTGTTAAAAATGATGTTTTAAAAAAAAATGTAAATCTTAACAAAACTTGAGCTCTAAAATGAAATATAAAATGGCACTAAATGATTTCGGTCATTCAGCTTCCAAAACAACTAAATATCAGAAATGATTCTATTCTGAAACTTAATAATATGTAAATTTTACTTAAGATTATATTCTTTGAGCAACCAATCAATATAGAATCAAATATCTAATAATAATATAATGGGCCCCAGTTGTTTAGTCACTAGAGCAATGCACCTTGAAAGTATCCTCTTGGAGAGTTGACAACAAAGCTATGTATCAGTGTTAATGTTATTACACATTCCTTTGAGTTTGTAGGCCAGAAAGGTGTGATGAGAAGTTACCTTTGTTGACAACTTCAAAACACCTCAAAACAGTTGTTCTCGTTTAGATTGGTTCTACTTAATGGAACAGTAAGGAATGTAGTGCAATACACATGCATTGTTTAAAATTCATAGAGTTACAATGGATTTTCTTGCATAAAAAGTGGACATAAAATGCGTGTCTGAAATATACGTATCAGGTTGAGCGTGTGCCGCAGGGAGAGAGTTAGAGGCTATGCGATGGACTTGTTGATTTTGTTCATGAAAACAAATGAGGTAAATCAAAGTGAATTATAATGTACCTATAACTGTTTTGGTTTTAAAGAACTTGTCTGTCAACTAAATGGTTTTGGTAGAAAAAAGGTTTGAGAAACGCTGTTCTGAAAATTATGGGTTAAGGCAAAGGGCAATAACCGGAATGTATTGTATCCCGTCACATTTTAGAGTACTTTATTTTCGGCTACACTTTTGAGCTGCCACCATTCGGTAAGACTAAACAGCCGCTGCTATTTGATAAGACTAAACAGCCGCTACTATTTGGTAAGACTAAACAGCCGCTACTATTTGGTAAGACTAAACAGCCGCTACTATTTGGTAAGACTAAACAGCCGCTACTATTTGATAAGACTAAACAGCCGCTGCTATTTGGTAAGACTAAACGGACGCTACTATTTGATAAGACTAAACAGACCCTGCTATTTCACAAGACTAAACAGCCGCTGCTATTTGGTAAGATTAAACAGCCGCTGCTATTTGATAAGACTAAACAGCCTCTTCTATTTGTTAGCAAAACAACTTACAGCTGCAACGTTCACTATTATAACCCAGCTAGGCCTTTGAGGTTTATTTTTAGGCCTATGATTGAACAAAAAACTTATATTAATAATATTCATTCTCTGGACCATGTCAGGACTGAAATTCGTTAGTAGTAATTGTATTGCCATTAACAGTGTTCAATGAAGAATTATTTTATTCTTCTATTTCCTCTTCTTAATGTCATTTTGTATAATCACTTTAACATGGATTGTAATGAGAACTTTTTTTTTAATGGATCTACTACCCCGTTTCCCAAGTTAATGTGTGCAAAGGTTAGTATCAGTCAGAGAAGATTCTAACATTTAGCAGATTCTATTTCATTTCAATTTCTCGTGCAGTATTGAAACATTCTTTGCTACTAATAAGAAAACGAACAACTCAAATCATAAAACTAGTGTTTTAAGAAGTCATGTTTTACGGAGTCCACTTGTGAGCTGTGACAGATTTAGTGAGATGACACAGCAGGGCGCGCCCTCTTACGCTCAAGCATTAATCGCATGGAACCATCGCCCCGCCTAACTGGCTCATGAGCAAGACTACTTAATTAAGCGTTCTGTTCAAATACACTATAGACGTATAAATGTGGAATCCCCGGCCAGTTTCAGACGTAAATAGATCAATACTGCACAGGAATGATACGTAAGACATACATTTAAATAGATTCTAGAGCATTAAGTTGGAAATCTATTTTACATTTCAGCTCATAAGGATATTTATTTATTAGGTCAAGGCCATCTTAAGAAAAACTCACGTCATGGACTGTGTCAACGATTTATTTGTATGTTTTAGCCTTAGAAGTGTGCACTATACATGATAGGGGAGGTAATTTAGCATTTCACTTCTGCGGAGGAGTTTTGATGTTATTTGCAAGGTATGAGATTCGTTAAGCCATGGCTGCTTTAGCTTGGGGTGTTGTTTTTACTTCAAAACATGGGCTGACCTTCCTTTTGCCAACTTGGATCATTAAATGTATTTCTGGTGTTCATCTCATATAAAGACATGCCCTAGCGATGTTAATGTACGCTACACCAGCAATGTTGATACAGATACATCACACCAGCTTTGTTGATACAGATACATCACACCAGCTTTGTTGATACAGATACATCACACCAGCTATGTTGATACAGATACATCACACCAGCTTTGTTGATACAGATACATCACACCATCAATGTTGATACAAATACATCACACTAGCGATGTTGCTACAAGTACATCACGATACAAATACATCAGACCAGCGATGTTCAAGTACCTGTTGGGGTTGAACACATTCGAGGTGCGTCTGTTTCAAAGCTTCTCACATCTTTCAGTTCATTCTACGTCATCTCTGGGTTCAACTGTTTTATGTTCAATTCTCTCTTTCATAACTGGAATTTAAACATAACGTAACACACACACACACACACACACACGCACGCACGCAGGCACGCACGCACGCTGGCTTTCTTCTTTAGAAGCGCCATAACTAAAAATGCCTTTCCAGTACCTTTAAGTTACGGGAACCTGAGAACCGCTGCCCGTGGCGTACTTGATACTAAGTCAGCCAGCTTCTTTTGTTTTTAGTAAAGTGTCTCACGTGACCGGAAACCTACACTAGTAATTTGAATTAATGCATTTCTACTCTGAGCCTGTTTTAAATACTCAACATTGACTTCGAGCTTGTAAAATATTTCCTTATCATCTGTTTGATGAGTGTTAGAAATTTTCACACCTAGAAAAACAACAACAGATAAGTCAATTCTGACTATCTGTGTACAAAGTAAAGGAAGTGTCACTAGGCTATGAATGTTTATACATGTATGATAGTTTCTGTGCACTTTGTAAGCACTAAAGAATCAAAACTTTCAATACGGGAAAGGCATTAGACTTTCGCTGTTTGACTTTAAAAACTAATTTTCAAAAAAATGGGCAACTAATTAAAAGTATATTTGATTCGAAGTTTACTGCCACGCATTGAGATAGTGTTAAATTATAGCACAATTCTTCTTTTGTTAAATACAAATATTATAAAGTTGGCAGCAGTGAAGTTTAATTAAGAATCTTTGATATTGTTTAGTTTAACGTGACATTCTGCAGTAGGGGAAGCTTTTATTGTGTTTGTGTCATCTGTCTGTTATCTGATCTCGAAAACAAAAGCGCTTTAGAAAATTCGATTTCCCTCTCGCGTTCATATACATTTTTCCATTATGCAAGAATATTTATGCATATACTTAAAAACTATTTTTAATTGTTTTAGAAAATAAAAGATGTCTAATGGAATTAATGTCCATTTGATAACCACATGTATTGCAAATAGTTATCACAATTGAATGTTACTTTAGTACTAAATATGGTCGCCTGAAGTATTCTTAGAAAGAAAATATTTGTAACCCATGGTCTATTATATTTAGACATTTGGGGAACAACACATGATCTGACAACTGACTCTCTCCATTCTCCAAATATTTTTTTTGCCTGGACTAGAGTCTCTTTCATTGACTGGCCTGTCCATTCCTTGACTTGACCGCTTGTTTCACCTGCCTTTGATCCTTTTCCTGGACATTTTCCCCTCAGAAAGCTCCTTTACGAGTCCTGAGAATCTTGTGATTAGCTTGCGCGTTTTTCGACGATGATCGTGGGGTCAACTCTCGATTCCGTGGCTAGGATCCCTCTTTTTAATTCTACAGTTAAAGTCCATGGTCCATAACTTTATTATCTATTAAATTGATCTTTTCAAAGGCTAGAAGTTATAGGGCACAATTTGTTTTGGTAATACCTTGTACTAAAGCATTGAAGGAAATCTTAATTTACCAAACTTTTTGGAATCATGTCAAAGTGTTACTACTTCCTCTACACATAGCCTCTAATGTTTATGTAATCACTGTCAAAGTGTTACTACTTCCTCTACACATAGCCTCTAATGTTTATGTAATCACTGTCAAAGTGTTACTACTTCCTCTACACATAGCCTCTAATGTTTATGTAATCACTGTCAAAGTGTTACTACTTCCTCTACACATAGCCTCTAATGTTTATGTAATCACTGTCAAAGTGTTACTACTTCCTCTACACATAGCCTCTAATGTTTATGTAATCACTGTCAAAGTGTTACTACTTCCTCTACACATAGCCTCTAATGTTTATGTAATCACTGTCAAAGTGTTACTACTTCCTCTACACATAGCCTCTAATGTTTATGTAATCACTGTCAAAGTGTTACTACTTCCTCTACACATAGCCTCTAATGTTTATGTAATCACTGTCAAAGTGTTACTACTTCCTCTACACATAGCCTCTAATGTTTATGTAATCACTGTCAAAGTGTTACTACTTCCTCTACACATAGCCTCTAATGTTTATGTAATCACTGTCAAAGTGTTACTACTTCCTCTACACATAGCCTCTAATGTTTATGTAATCACTGTCAAAGTGTTACTACTTCCTCTACACATAGCCTCTAATGTTTATGTAATCACTGTCAAAGTGTTACTACTTCCTCTACACATAGCCTCTAATGTTTATGTAATCACTGTCAAAGTGTTACTACTTCCTCTACACATAGCCTCTAATGTTTATGTAATCACTGTCAAAGTGTTACTACTTCCTCTACACATAGCCTCTAATGTTTATGTAATCACTGTCAAAGTGTTACTACTTCCTCTACACATAGCCTCTAATGTTTATGTAATCACTGTCAAAGTGTTACTACTTCCTCTACACATAGCCTCTAATGTTTATGTAATCACTGTCAAAGTGTTACTACTTCCTCTACACATAGCCTCTAATGTTTATGTAATCACTGTCAAAGTGTTACTACTTCCTCTACACATAGCCTCTAATGTTTATGTAATCACTACATGTTTAAAGTATGTTGTAAAAAAAAAAGTAAAGAAAATAAAGTTCCCATTTTAGACCTTGCGGTTTAGAGGGTTGCTGATGTAAAGGTCATCTGTTACGGTTTACGAGGGTGTCATGAAGCCAGCACAAAGACCAACCGCCTTTACTTTTCCCACAACTAATGTCCGGTACTGAT